>PVKY010000345.1:0-53549 GCA_004027775.1 Bradypus variegatus | reverse complement strand
GGCGAGCGCCCACTCACCTCTGGCGCCATGGGCTCAGGTCCCGGTGCAGGCGGCGGTGGCTCCTCCGCAGGGCTCCAGCAGCGCAGGCGGTGCGGGCCTGGTGGTGGTGGTGACCACCCGAAAGCCTCTGGGGCACTGGGTCAGCGAGCGCCCACTCACCTCCGGCACCACGGGCTCAGGTCCCGGTGCAGGCGGCGGCGGTGGCTCCTCTGCAGGGCTCCAGCGGCGCAGGCGGTGCAGGCCTGGTGCTGGGGGCGACCACCCGAAAGCCTCAGGGGTGCTGGGGCGGCGAGCGCCCTCTCACCTCCGGTGCCACGGGCTCAGGTCCCGGTGCAGGCGGCGGCGGCTCCTCCGCGGGGCTCCAGCGGCGCAGGCGGTGCAGGCCTGGTGGCAGCGGCAACCACCCGAAAGCCTCAGGGGCGCTCGGGCGGCGAGCGCCCGCTCACCTCCGGCGCCACGGGCTCAGGTCCCGGTGCAGGCGGCGGCAGCGGCTCCTCCGCGGGGCTCCAGCGATGCAGGCGGTGTGGGCCTGGTGGCGGCGGCCTGGAAGCCCGGGCAGGCCCCGCCCGAAGCCTCGGCGTCCCCGGGCGTCTGCCGCCCGCTCCACTCACTCCGCCACGCGGGCCCCCTACTACTGTATTTTTGGTTTGTAATTCCACTATTTCCTTCCTACAGGATCTAAAACATAAACTGTAATGATAAATCAGTGGTTTTGGACTCAATATAAAATATGTAATTTTTTACAAGAACTACATAAAAGTGGGGAATGGAAGAGTATAGGAACATAGTTTATGTGTCCTATTGAAGTTAAGTTGGTATCAAAGAAAAACAAGGTTGTTATAGACTTAAGAGGTTAAACTTAAGCCCCACGGTAAACACAAAGAAAGTGTCAGAGAATATGGCCATAGAGATGCAAAGTAGAGTAGGGGTTATGAGAAGTGGGGGAAGGGGCAATAGGGAGTTAAGAAATGAGTGTAGGGTTTCTGTTTGGGGTGAAGGGAAATTTCTAGTAATGGATGGTGGGAAGTTGATGGCATTGCAACATTCTAAGCCCAATAATGGAATGCTAGGGAGGGGTTGGAATGGGAAATTTTAGGCTGTATATATATTTCTACAATAGAAAAAAAGACAGTCTAAATAGATGACAATTAAATGCCAAGGATGATCCTGGATGGGATCTGAGGATGGAGGACAGGAGGCTCAAAGGGACACAGATGGGACATAAGAAAAAAAGAAAGGAAATATAGAATATAAGCTTTGTATCAATGTTGAATTTCTTGAACTTCTTAGCTGCACTAAATGGGAATGCATAAAAGAATGTTCTTGTTCATGGGAAATGTATATGTGAATTATATTGTTTGTTCAAGGATGTGTGCAGCTTGTTCTCGTATGTTCAGAAGACAGAGCAATAGATGATGTATGATAGGGAGGGAGGGAGGGAAAGAAAGAAAGAAATGGTGGTGTGACAGGATGTTAAAGTTGGGGGATCAGGGAGGAGGGTCGGGGTATGCTGGAGTTCTGTGTATGAGGTTTGTATTGTTTTTGCAACTGTTCCTGTAAGTTTGAATTTATTTCAAAAGAAAATTTAAAAAAAAAAAAATCTCAATGTCCAGCACAGTAACCCACAAGAAATCCTCTCTGGGGTTCTCAATAACTAATTGATTCCTTGTTCTGAGAAACTCAATTTCACCAGTAATATTTTGTAGTGTGTCAGCTCAAAGGGAGCTTCTCGATCTTTAGGTGACTTAAAGCCTCAGCAGACGCTGAGTTAACTGACGGCCATCCTGCGGCTGCCCGATGTGACATAAGGAGAGTTGCCTTCTCAGAGGTCAGCCGCCCGGAGGCTGGGGAAGGGGCTCTCTGGTCTGCAAAAAGCTGGCATGCAGCCCCCAGCGGCCGTCACCCACCCCAGGACTCTGTGTGCCATGAAAGTGACTGTGGGTTGCTAGGGCAGCTCTTTCTGGGTGTTTGTGTTGGCAGGACAGAAATCCAGAACCTTCTCTTCTCCTTTCTAGGCATTGCAGGCAAACTGCCTGCGGCCCGGAGCCCAGGTGCAGCACCCGGGGTGCCCTCTTCTCAGGTAACAACCTTCATCCAAGGGATGGATTTTTAATAGCTTTTTGCTAATTGTTAAACTACTATGTTTTCATTACAGAAAAACTTCACAATACAGCAAACACAATTTTTAAAACTTCCAATTTTCAGCACCCAAACATAGTTAGCAGTAACATTTTAGTGTATTTTCTGCTGTTTTTTGTTGTTGTTGTTGTTAATTACATATGATATATAGTTGCTATGAAATATATGTGTACAGTTTAAAGAACAGTAGGGTGAGCTCCTCATGCACCAGGTCAGGGCCTGGAACACCCCACCCCCGGCCCCTCGGGGCCCCATGCCCCTCCCCCCAGGTGCACCCCCACCCCCACCCAGTGCCAGCCCCAAACCTCTCTTACATATTGCGACAGTAAATGATCAAAACCAAGAAAGATAACGTTAACACAACCCTGGTATTTATTAAATGCTTATTCTTTGTTCAGATGTTGCCGTTCACCTCTGTTCTGGCTGTTCTCCGCCAATCTCAGCCATCCGGTACCCCATGGTGCACCTGGCTCTGGAACGTGGCCCAGCCTTTGTCTTCCAGGACGGGCATTTGGAAGAATCTGGGCTTGGGTTTTGTAGACTATGGATCTGTCTGATGTTGCATTGATGTTAGATTTGGTTATGCACTTATTCTTCGATTTCCTACACAGTTCCAAAGAGTTCTTCTTTCCTGAAGCAGTGATATCCTGCTTTAAATGTCACAGTCTAGCCTCATGATACATTTTAGTATCTCATAGAGCAAGCTTGCCCCTTTTTGTATTCCTTTACAGAATTTTCTTGGCTGTTCTTTCCCATTTATTCTTTAATGCATGGGAGTTGTTTAATAATACCAGAAATATTTTTAGACTTGTAGGAAGATACAAAGACACGTATAAGGATCACTTATACGTTGGGTGCACCACCCAACCTGATAAACAGACTGTCAGGAAGCCGAGCCTCTCTGTGCTCGTCCCTGGCACTCCTCCCGCCCACCCAGGCCCAGGTCCCCTCCGCCACTCACCAACACCTCTGTGAATAACATCAAACCCTCCAACACCTTCTGCAGGTGCTTCTTCATTCAGCAGTGCGTTTCTGAGATGCATCCATGAAGCAATACATTTATTTCAGCAGTCACCAATTTTTTCTGTAGGTGGCCAGAGTGTAAACATTTTTTAAGACTAAATATTAGGCTTTGAGGGCCAGACAGTGTCTGTCACAACCACTTATCTCTGCCTTTGTGGCACAGAAGCAATCACAAGCCAAATGTAAACAAATGGGCAGGGATATGTTCCAAAAAACCTTTATGGACCTTGACATTTTGATTTCATAGAATTTTTACATCATGAAATCTTCTTTTCTTGATAGTTTTGAACTATTTTAAAAGCTATATGCTGTTCTTAGCTGATGAAGTGTGCAGAAAAAGGCAGTGGCTGAATCTGAGCTATAAGCCCTTGGGGCTGCCCTAGCCTGGAGTCCAGTTTACGCGTTTTCTTTCCATCAGGGAACATACCAACATTTATTTACGCATTCTTCTGTTGATGGACACAGTTGTTCACCAGTCTTTGTTTGTTTTGTTGTTTTTGAGTTATGCATAAAACACAGGATTCCCATTTACCACCCCATCACAAACACCCTGCACCATGTGGAGCATGTGTCACAACTGATGGCAGCACATTTTTACGATTGTGCTGTAATCTATGGTCCATGATTCACTTTAGGTTTCACTGTCTCTGTTACAGCATCCCATGATTTTTCTTTTTAATTTTTAATCTAGTAACATATATGCAACCTAAAATTTCTCTTCTTAACCATGTTCAAATATATAATTCAGTGCTGTTAATTATGTCCACAATGTTGTGCTATCATCACCACCATCCATTACCAAAACTTTTCCTTCATCCCAAATAGAAACTCTGTACAATTTGAGCATTAACTCCTCATTCCCTACCCCAACCCAACCCCTGGTAACTATAGTCTAGATTCTGACTCTATGAGGTTGCTTATTCTAATTATTTCATATCCTTGAGATCACACAATATTTGTCCTTTTGCTGGCTTGATTTCACTCAGCATCATGTCTTCAGGGTTCATCCATGTTGTCACAAGCATCAGGACTCCATTCCTTTTTACGGCTGAGGAATATTTCTTTGCGGCAGCCCTGGAAGTGGCCGGTGGCCTGTTGGGGCCCCTGACTGCCCTTTACTGCCTTGATGGGGCCTGTGTGAGAGGAGAGAGGCCCCATGGCCCCACTTCAGAAAACAGCTGACCTGCAGTCACTTTAATAAGTTAGAAGAGAGGGGGCCGATCCCGTCAGTCAACACTGAAATGAAATCAACTGTGGGCATCGGGGAGTCGCCTCCACCCTGGGCCGGGGCGCCATGGTTGGCAGGTATCATCTGGGGCCATTTCCTGGACCAAGAGCTTCCCTGAGGGCCTCTGAAGCAGGAGGGGCTGCGGGGCAGTGCGCCCTCATGCACTGCTGGGGACAGTGCGTGCAGGCTGGGGGTGCTCGCACTGCTGGTCTGGTGGAGGAAACTCCTGGCCAGGAAGTACTGGGCCTGGCCCCCTTCCCTGGGCAGCTGGCCACTGGCCCTGCCCGGCACCTGCGTCGCCTTCCCCTGGCACCATCAGGGCTGCATGGTCTTGGCCCTGGAGTCCCGTCCGTCCTTCAGGCACTGGGCAGCCTACTGACACTGAGGGGTTCCCAAAAGAGCTGGGGACTTGCTCTCCAGAGAGACGGGCCTTCCCGCCTCTGCAGGTGGACAGGGGTGGGGGCCGCAACCATGTCCTCTGACTTGGGGAGGATCTCCAAGGGTGGCCATGTCTCTGCTGACTTTTCTAGCGCCAACGCAGAATCTCCACGGCGACGTGCAGATCGACTCATCAGAAAGAAAACAGATCTCCAAAGCCACCTTGGGCTCAAGAGTGCCACGAGGAGAGGTCACTGTCATGGGCCAGTAGCTCCCTCCAGGACACATGGAAGTTGCTGGAATTGGGGTCCAGTCCTTCCGGCCTCACTTCCCAGGACAACTCAGGGTCAGGTAGGAGGAGACACCCTGGGCCGGCCAGCTCTCCCTCCCCTCCTGCCATCCCTGCCACCGTTCTCAGTGCCCTGAAGCCCCCGTCCCCTCCCCTCAGCCTGGGTGCCCGTGTGGTGGGAAGGGCAGCACCCGCATCCCCTGCGCAGTGTCCTGCCAAGGGACGTGCACGTACTCGGCCTCGAGCAGCGCCCACAGCCAACGGGCAGGGCAACCTCCCGGGGGCCGGGATGTCCCATGGGATGCTGCCCTCTGAGCTCTGCCGAAACCCCATGGCCTGTGTCGCCCTCACTCTTGTCTCTGTCACCTGAGCCACATGCCTTGGAAGCCTAGCAGGCCACAGGTCACTCAGGCCACAGGTCATCGGGAGGCTTTAGGGTCCACCTTTGGGGGAACCACACAGAGCCCTGTGTGGCGAGAGGGTGGAGGGAGGAGGCCACTGGCAAGGCCAGCTGGGGCACACAGGGGGTGGGCAGAGGCCCCCACCGGGCCCACCGCCTCCATGCTCCTCGTGCAGCGCACAGCATTCCTTTCGGTTGTGGGTCATCTGCCATCAATGGACGCTTCAGGTTATTTCCAGTCTTCTGCTATTACAAAAAATGTGACAGAGCTTGACCTTGGGCACACACCACGGCCACATGAGAGGGTGCATGTAAATTCCTGAAAGGTTTGCTTGGTCAGGTGCATGCGGCTGTGGTTCTGTTGATGCCGTTGGGCAGCCTTGCGGAGCCCAGCATGCAGACCCCTCAGCTCGTCCCTCGGTCGGGGTCTGCGTCACTTCTCCAGTGCCAGGGCTGCATCCGTCCCCTTCCAGGTGCCCTCTGCTCCTTGGCGTGTTGTGCTGTGCCCTCTCACCCATTGGAAGAAGCTCCTGCCGCAGGGACACGGGTGGAAATCAGGCCTTTTCTGAGACTCTAGGTTTCCTCAAGGTGGTTTTTGTAACTGCAGGAAAAAAAAAAATATATATATATATATGTATGTATGTATATGTATATATACACACACATACATATATATACACACACATATATTTATGTTCAATTAGTGGGTTTTTAAAAATATCAGTTGTGGGTTTTGTGCCATACTTAGGCCTGTTCCACTCCAAGATTGGAAATTATTCTCCCACGGTTTCTTCTGCCGAGCCATTTTTGGGTGAATGTTCGTTGTCATTAATTTGCTTGTTTCCTTCCTCCTTTATTCCTTTCACATTTTTGTTTCTTTCTCCCCCATCTTTGAAAGAGGTCATTTTTCTTTGGACCAGCTGTTCATGGAAAGGTGGGAGGGAAGTGAGCCCAGGGCCGTTTTCCTGTCTGTAGAGGTTTTCTTAAATCGTTCTGTGTGTATGTGTGTCTGTGTGTGTGTCTGTCTGTGTGTGTGTCTGTGTGTGTTGTTTGCTTGTTTGCTCAGCCTTTACTCATCCCTGGCGGGCAAAAGTCACCAACATGTGACTCACGAAGCAGTTTCCCTCCCCTCCTGCCACAGACAGACGCATCCCGCAGGTCACTCCGGCCTCCACAGGTCACTCCGGCCCCTGCAGGTCACTCTGGCGTCCATGTGTCCTTGCTCACCTCCCTCTTCCTCCTCCAGGAACCCAACAGGGCCCAGAGAGTACCTGCTACCAGTGTCTGTCTCCATGCCCATCACCCCCACATGCCCCCACCTCGTGTCCCCCAGTAACACTTGCTTGTATGCATGGACCACATTTTGTTTATCCATCCATAGGTTGATGGACTCGGGGGTGCTTCTGCCTTTTGGCAACTGTGTACAGCGCTGCTGTGGTCATCAGTGTGTGGGTATCTGCCCGGGCCCCTGCCTTCAGTCCTTTGGAGCACATCCTAGCAGCAGGACTGCCCGGTCACATGGTGATTCTGTGCTTTGCTTTCTGAGAAACCACCACACAGTTCTCCACGGCGGCTGCTGCGTTTTATGTTCCTGCCAACAGCGGGTGAATGTCCCTGTTTCCCCACATCCTCACCACCTTTTAATTTGTAGTTTTCCATGTACACATCCTTTACCTCCTTGGTTAGATTTGTTCCTATTTTATTCTTTTAGTTGCTATTATAAATGGATTTTCTTCTTGACTTCCTCTTCAATTTGTTCTTATACTGTTCCAGTTTGCTAAGGCTGCCAGAATGCAACATACCAGATAAGGGTTGGCTTTTTCAGTGGGGGTCTATTAGTTTGCAAACTTATACTTCTAAGGCCATGAAAATGTCCACATTAGGGCATCAGCAGGACGATCCCTTCTCCAAGGAAAGGCTGCTGGCGTCTGGCTCCTCTGTCACATGGGAAGGCACACAGCTGGCTCTGCGGAACCTTCTCTCCTGGGTTTAGCTTCTGCTTTCTGTGGCTTTCTCCAAAACGTCCCTGGGCTTCTGTCTCAGCGTCTCTGAACTCTCTGCAAAACGTCGCTGCCTTTTATCCTCTCACAGAAGATTAAGACCCACCTCGAGTGGGTGGGGCCATATCTCCATGGAAACAACCCAATCAAAAGGCCCCACCCACAGCAGGTCTGCCCTGGGAAGGGACTGAAAGAACATGGTCTTTTCTGGGGGCATCACAGCTCCAAACCAACACATACTCTCCGGTGTATGGGAACACTACTGATTTTTGTGTGTTGATCTTGTACCCTGCCATGTTGCTGAATTCTTCTATGAATTCGAGTAACCTCATTGTGGGTTTTTCAGGACTCTCAGTATAGAATCATATCATCTACAGATAGTTTTACTTCTTCCTTTCCTCTTGGATGCCCTTTAGTTCTTTTTTCAGCCTCAGCTCTCTAGCAAGAACCACCAGGACGCTGCTGAGTAACAGCGGCGACAGTGGGCACCCTCCTCTTTTACTGACCCCAGGGGGACAGCTTTCAGTGTTTTGCTGTCGAATGTAATGTTAGCTGTGGACTTTTAGTACAAGCCCTTTATCACATTAAGGGTGTTTCCTCTGTTCCTACTTTTTTGTGTTTTTTCACAAAGATGCCTCTTCTGTGTCAACTGAGACAATCATATGGTGTTTTTACTTCATTCTATTAATAGAGTAAATTATATTAATTGGTTTTCTATATTGAAGCACACTTGCATACCTGGCAAAAATCCCACCTGGTCATGTTATATAGTTCTTTAATGTTCTGTTGGATTTGGTTGGTGAATATTTCATTGAGGACGCCTGCATTTGTATTAATATGGGGTGGTGTTCTTGGTAATTTTCTTTTCTTGTGACACCGTGTTCATCTGCTGTGGTCTGAGGCTGACACTGGCCTCACAGGATGAGCTGGGAAGGGCCCCTTGTCTTTGATTTTTTGGAAGAGTTTGAGCAGAATCATGTTAATTCTTGTTTGAATGTTTGGTAAAATTCACCACTGAAGCCATCTGGTCCTGGGCTTTTCTTTTTTTTGGGAGGTTTTTGATGACTGATTCAATCTCTTTTCTTGTCACTGGTTTGTTGAGCTCTTTCTATTTCTTCTTCAGTCAGTGTAGATAGTTTGTATGTTTCTAAGAATTTGTCCATTTTATTTAGGTTGTCTGATTTGTTGTCCACAGCATCCTTTTGTGTCCCCTTTTATTTCTAAGGTGTCGGTGACAATGTACGCCTCTCATTTCTGATGTTAATTATTTGCATCCTCTCTTTTTTTCCTCGTCAGTCTACCTAAGGTTAGTCAGTTTTAGTGATCTTTTCATGGAACCAACTTTTGGTTTTTTAATTGTGTCTGTTTTAAAATTCTCTGTTATCATTTATTTCTACTCTGGTCTTTGTTATTTCTTTCCTTCTGCTCACTTTGGGTTCTTGCTGTCTCAAGAGATTTCCTGATTTTCCTTGTGATTTCTTCTTTGGCCCATTGATTGTTTAAGAGTGTGTTGTTAACATCCGTGTATTGGTGGATTTTCCGGTTCTCCCTCTGTTACTGATTCAGAGCCGAGGTTTTGTATAATTCTGATCTTTTTACATTTATTGAGACGCGTTTTGTGACCCACTCATGCTCTGTCCTGGAGAACAAGCCACGTGCTCTCAAGTGTGCATCCTTCCACTTGGGGTGCCACATCTGTGCATGTCTGCTAGGATTCGCTCACTTACCACCCTGCGCGGGTTCTCCGTTTCCACACTGAGCGTCTGTCCAGGCGTTTGTCTATTGATGAGAGTGTGGCCCGAAGGCCCCAGCTCTTGTAGTAGAGGTGCCCTTCTCGGTCTTGTCATGTGTGCTCACGGCCTTGGGGCAGTGTGGGTACGTGTGCAAATGTTTGTGTTGTTACCTCTTCCTGGTGGACTGGCCCTTTTGTTAATACAGGGCCCTTGTTTGTGTCTCGTAAACGTTTTGACTGAATGTCTTCTTTGTCGAATGTTAGTGTAGCTACCTCAACTCTCTTTTGGTTACTAGTTGCATGGAATTATTTTCATCCTTTCACTTTCCATGTATTTGTGCTTATGGGTCTAAGGTGAGTCTTTTGTAAACAACATGTAGTTGGATTGTGCTTTTTTTTTTAATCCATTCTGCCTATCTTTGTCTCTTTGTTGGAGAGTTCAATCCATTTACATTCCGCGTTATTACCAATAAGGCAAAACTTACTTCAGCCATTCTGTCCTCTGTGTTTTATAGGTCGTATCTTTTTTTTTCTCTTTTTTCCTTTATTACAGCCTCTTTTTGTGTTTAGTTGGTCTTTTGTGATGTAACTGATTAATCCCTTTCTCCTTTTCATTTCCACATATATTTTAGAAACTTTCTTCTTGGTTACCCTTGGGTTTATAATAAACAACTTAAGTTTATAACCTACTAGTTTGAAAAGACACCACCTTAACTTGAAGAGCACACCCAGCCTCTGCTCCCGTATCCCTCCATTTCCCCTGTTTAGGTTTTTGTCCCACATTACCTCTTTGTATTGTGCATGTTCATTCCAAGGAAATATGATTATTTCTTATTCAACTGTGCTCTAAGTCTTATAGGAAATAGAGAGTAGAATTATGTACTGAGGAGACAGTACCACTGGGTTCAGCATTTACCCTGTTAGTTCCTCTTACTGAAGACCTTCGCTTCTTCCTGCCACTCCCAGCCCTTCTCTCCTGGCTTTTCCTCTAAACCCTGAGAACTCCCTTTAGCAATCCTTTAGGGCAGGTCTTTTGGTGACAAACTCTGTCAGTTTCTATTTATCTGTGAATGCCTTAAACTCTCCCTCATTTTCGTGGGACGATTTTGCTGGTTAAAGAATTTGGGGTTGACAGTTTTTCTCTTACAGTACCTTAAATCTAGCATACCGCTGCCATCTCTCCACAGTTTCGGATGTGAAACCGGCATTGGACACATTGAGGATTTGTGTACGTGACGAATCGCTCTTCTCCTGCTGCAGGCCGGGTTGCCCCCTCCTCTTTGGCACTTGACGTTCTGATTAGTGTGTGTCTCGGAGTGGGTCTGTTGGGATTTATTATGTTGCGCTTCTTGAACACATATATTTATGTCCTCTGTAAGAGCTGGGAACTTTTTGGCCATTATTTCCTCCAATATTCTCCTGGTCCTTTTCCCTCTTCTCCTTCATGGGACTCCTGTGACGTGTTAAGTTTGTGTGCTTCATGCTGTCACACAGGTCCCTTGGGCTCTGCTCAGTTTTTAAAAATTCTTTTCTCTGACTGTTCTTCAGGCTGCATAATTTCATTTGTTTTATCTACTAGTTCACTGATTCTTTCTTCTGCCTGTTTAAATCTGCTGTCTTATGCCTCTAATATATTTTTTATAATTATATTTCTTTTCTATACTTCCCAGTTTATTTTGAAAACAACCTTTTATGATATGTATACAAATGAATTTGAAATTACAGTTATCTCAAAGAACACAGAAATTACCCATATTCTCCTATAAATGAAACAGTGATAAAAGAACATATTATTTAGGGACTTCTTGTCTTTTTCTAGCTTTTTAAACTATTTTCCTCATCTAACCCAATATGTAATATTTGACATTTGGGTTATATGTGCATTTAAAACATATACATTTGTCAAAGTGAGCATAAGATGAAACAGCACACAGTGTCCTTTCTGGATATAAATTTTCAGAGGCATGGTGGTCCAAATGGGAGCAAAAAACTGACTTCTCATGAAATAAACTAGATAAACAAAAATTAAGAATATGCTAAAGAATTATTCCATAAATCATTCTCTCTCCTGTCCTTCTTTACAAGTGCGTACTCTGGGTGTGTGAGAATCAGAATACTTCCAACCGAGATTGTGAAGCCCCATGACAAGGGATTTCTAACTCAGTGAAATGAGAGGTAGTGTACGTGGATAGAGGGCATCTGTCCTTCAAGTTATACATATTGACCTAATAAAGAGGTAGATTATTTAAAAGTCTTAATGGGCTCAGGTATTGACTCAGGCCTGAATGTGATGTTTTAATCACTTATCAAGCATAATAGAATGTTAGCTGTCACTGGATTAGTACCATAATCCTTGAACCTTGTTAAACACTGGAAAGAAATGATTGGTACAAAACACACACAGAAAGTAATATTTTGTGGTTCTTCTGTTTTGTTTGTTCCACTATCTTTGTAATTGAGGCAAGATAAGCGTCCAATCTGTTTAAGAACATTTAATGTACCCTGTAAACCGTCTGAATCAAAGACTTTTATTAACTCTTCTGTCAAACACAACATTAATTTCCATCTATAATTATTTTTTAAGATAAAAAACAATGAGTCAATTAAAAAAAAGTTGTGGCCATAAGCTATGAAGCATTACACTTTAAACACACTGATCGGCTGATAAACCTAAAACATCGCTGTGAAGATGTGAGTCGCTGTTGGCTTCAGAGTGAGTGGACGCAGCTTTGCTGTGACTCCTCCAAAAAGGCTTTGCAGCCCCTAACACATGGCTGGTCCTGTCTCCAAGTTGGAGTCATTCCCATAATAGGAATCCTCGACAATAAGTTGTTTTTGTGGATCATAGCTCCCAAGTTCAGCTTCTGCTTTGCAGTTTTTACCTCACTCCCTTTTCTGTTCCAGTCTCTCAGATTGCTTTCCTTCGTACGTAGTGTATAATCAAATGTGGCAAGTCTTAGGTGCCCCGTCTTGCTTTATGGGCTGTATCACTGTCATGATTTCTCCGGCAGCTCATAGCTCCTGGGTCTGGTTGACCGGCCTACCTTCCAGTAGGAAGCAGCACTGCCGTCATGGTCCAGTCATCCGAAATATTTTGATCATTTCTGAAAACTGCTTCTGCAGTGGATAATTGACATGTTACCTGGACATACAAACGGCACCACTTGGCAGCTGCACTGGCGTCTCTCAGGAGCAGAGAGCAGCAGAGAGAGGCAGAAGGACCCGGCCGGAAGCTATTCTGGTGTATTTTTAATCTCCATTATTGTGTTTTTCATCCCCCAAAATTCTGCTGTGCTCCTTTTTAGACTTTCTAATTCTTTTTTTTTCATACCTTGTGTTCTTAATATCCTTTAGCTCTATATCCATATTTAGTTTATTTCTATCCATGTTTTCCTTTAGCTCCTTGAATTGATTTAGGAAGTTGTTTGAACTTCTTTGATTAGCTGTTCCAATGTCTCTGTTTCTTCTGAAGTTTTAATGTTCCCTTAATGAGCCATCTCTTTTCGTTTTTGTTTTTTGTATGGCTTGTGGCTTTTTGCTGATGTGTGGGCATTTGATTATTCTGTGCTAGGTAAGCCTGGAAGTCAGTTTTTCCCTCCTGCCCAGTTTTTAGGAACTTGGCTGTGTCCAGGCTCTTCTCTGGTGCTGGCCCTGGTGCCACCTGAGCCCGCAGGCCACCCGTGTTCCCTGCTCAGAGGCCTCAGGCCCTTGGCACTGGCTCCTGCCCTGGGCTCACACTGCAGCTTTTTAAATTATGCAACCATGTGCCACCATTTCCCCCCAGGAGCTGTCCTCTGCTCCCTTCCTTGTCTGGAGACCTGGGCAGTTCTGTGTGTCCTTGTGCAAACCTTCCTCCCCAGCAGCTATGGGCCACCTCCTCCCCACAGCTCTCAGTCCTCTGCCTTCCAGCGTCCCAGTTTCCCTTTTTTCTGAATGGCTTTTGTGCCCCCCATGCACTTCCCTGTTGGGATGCCCTGCCCTAAGGAGCAGGTGGGGTCAACGTTCCAAACTGCCCATTTTTCTGCTTAGTTGCCCCGGCAGGTGTGGACTTGGCAGGGCATGTGTGAGACCTGCACAGTGCGCTGGGCCGCTTGGTTTCCCGGGGGCCCTCTAGGTACTCGCTGGCTGCTGGGGCCCTCCCTGGGTCGGCGAGGGTCCCTGAATCGCTGCCCTGGGGGACCCCAGGCCACACAGGCCCAGATGGGGAGGCTGGGGAGGTCCCCTGCCTTCGGCTTTGGGGGCTCCCCCGTCGGCTCAGCTCCCCCATTGACTCAGCCCGGGCAGCGGAGCATCTGAAGGGAACTCCCTGCAGGTCCCCCGCCCTCCTCCCCTCAGTGCTTTGCCCAAGTGCAATGTGGTCAGTGACCCCACTCCGGCCGGGCCCTAGCCTCTGCAGCTCTGCGTCCTCAGTGCACCTGCGCCGCTGCTGGTGGGCAAACCCCACTTTCCTGCACTGCCCTCCTGACCGTGAGGCCACCTCTGGCTTCGTCTCGGGGAGGCCAGCTCCCTTTGGGCCACCCCTGCCCGACTTAGCTGCCTCCTTTTCCTTTCAGGCTTTCTCTACACTGTTGGTGACATGCACAGTACTGTGTCTTGTTTTAACTTATGCCAACCTGAACGTCTTTTTGGTTTTGTTTGCTAGGTTTCAAACATTTTCATTTAATGTAAGCACTCTTACACGAATGCTATTTTCCTGACATCTTATTTGTATTTCCTATCGAGTGTGCTTTCTTTTTGTTTTATATTTTTCTCCTCTCCTGTCTTCCATTGGCTCTATCTCATTTCCCATTTTTTTCCACTGGTTTTTAAAGTTAAACTCTCTTTTTAAAATTCTTCTGCTGGTTGGTCTTAAATTGTTGTAGCCCACATTGATTCTTATTTCTCTGTATCAGTTTCTTAACGTTATCATATGGGTCTTTCTCTAGACAAGACAAAGCCCCTGTCCCGTTCTCACTTACCCACTAGTACCTTTACTCAAGAGTTTTTGTTGCAGGCATGGAGGTTTATTTTTAGACAAAAGTAAATTTTCTGGGTTTTTTTTCATCTATCCTTACTTATTTACATCCCAAATCTCTTGGACTCTTGCATATATTTTTCTCCTTACTGGGATAATTCTTTCAAGAGTATTTTAAAGGAGATTTTTTACATGGTGTTTTAGTTTCCCAGCTGCTAAAACTAATATGGTGCAGCAGGCGGCTCCAGCAGTGCGATGTATGGGCTCACAGCCTGGAGGCTGGCAGGGGCCCACGGGTGTCATCAGGTGACGCTCTCTCCCCAGAGACTGTGGCATCCTGGGGCTGCCGGTGAGCCCTGGTCCTTGGCTTTTCCGTCATGTGGCGTCTTCTTTCCCCTCTGGGTTCTGTTGACATCCAGCTTCTGGCTGCCCCCGTTGCTTCTCTCTTTGTGTCCAGTCTTCTTTGCTTACGGAGACCTGCGCTGTATTGGGTTAAAGCCCCCCTCTTTCAGGTTGACCACACCCACGGGACGAGGGGTTGGGACCTGAACAGCTGTTTGTAAGGGACAGATTCAATCCCAAGCATATGGGAACCTTTTGAGGCCTTATCTATGGGAGAATTCTTTCCTCACATTTAAACACTCATTTGCTAAATATAAAATGCTAGGCTTCGGTTTCTAGTCAAATGTCTGACTAAGTACCTGGATTGACACTTCCACTGAAAGTAGCTAAAACTACTGAGTAAATTACTAAAAACATCTTTGTAAAGCATCTATAAACCAGCTACAAGGTAACAAATTTTCAAGCAAAAAACAAAGGTCGAGCCGTGGAGTTGGCTTTTCCAGTTATGGAGCTTTGTCAGGCTGGGCCCATGAAGTCCAAACTTGAAAACTTGAAGTTTGATTTTTGCAGTGACATGGGGTTTAGAAAGCAGAAGATGGAGCCCGGGGCTCCCCCACGGTGGGGGACTAGTGGACGATGTTCTCCGCACCCCGTAAAGCTGGGGTTCCAACAGACCATGCCATCAGTGAACAGGTGAGCCAGAAAGAAACTTCCCAACCCCCATCGAGAACTCCAACGAAAATGGGCAACTGGGTCCGGCCAGACAAACCCCAAGCTGAGAATTTTAACGTTGAAAGATCAGGCAATAGCAAACAAAAGTTGCTTTAGGGAGCCGCTGCCTTCCAGGTGACAGAGGATTTGCACAGATCAGGTTCCAGGCAAGACCAAGGCGACATGGGAGCTGCGACGGGCCGAAAAGGAACTGCAGCCAGGCCCAGAGCGACGTAAGACGAGCAGGAAAACGCTCCAGGAAAACAAGGGCCATCAAGAAACAAGGAGCTGATTTAAGGAAGAGCCAAACTGAACTTCAAGAAATGAAAAATGTAATAACTGATGATAAAAACTCAGAGGATAGGTTTAACAACAGATCGTATCCCACAGAATTAAAGCAGCCGCCGTTGGACATGGAGGAATGATTTAGAAAGACAAAGAGCTAAAAAAAATTGTATGGAAAACAGTTGAGAGATGTGGAGGGCAGAGGATGGAGGGCTGGCATTCGTTGATTGAAGCCTCGGAAGGAGAGAGGAGGTGGGAGCAGGGCACCATCCATAGGGGTCTGGACTGAGAATTTTCCAGAAGTATTGGAAAACCCTAATCCTCATGTCTCAGAAGTTTAACAAGCTCCAGCCTAAATAATTAAGACGCAGTCCCCACATGGGTTCACTGGAATAAAGCTGAGGGACACCAAGGATGATGAGATCGTTTTGAAAGCAGCTGGAGAGGAAAAACGGGTCACCTTCAAAGAAGGGAAGCACGACTGGCCACGGACGTCTCTTCGGCAACAGTGACCACCGGAGACTTCAAAATGCCTCCCTCATTGCTGAGAGGGCATGCTCTCTCACTAATGGGGGCAACACAGACTTTCAGGCAGTGAAACACAAGAGCTTTGTCACCAGCTGTTCCTCGCCAAGGGACACTCCAAAGCAGGGTTGGCGAGCTTCTCCCACCAGGGCCCAGCCAGTGAATACTCAGGCCCCAGGCCTAGAGGCCGCAAGTGAACAGACAGGCCTGGCGCCATCCGCAAAGCTGCACACGCAGGAACAGGTGGAGGGACACTCCATCTCTAGCAGGGTGATGGAGAAGTAAGAGTTTGCTTTATTTTTACTCCCCACACTACACGGATGTTAGATGAGCTTTATTTATTGTGGGTATATTTTATAATAAAGCAGTTTAAAGAAGGAAGGAGTGGCCAGCTGTGTGGAGAGACACAGAGGGTCATGGACAGCGAGGCAGAGAGGTGGCCGCAGGGAGCCACCACCAAGGCCTCATGGCGGGGTGACGTGTGGGGTTGGGGCAGGTGCCTGTGGCAAGGGGGCGAGGGCAAGCCTGTGATGGCAGCAGGATGCCCTGCAGGCTGTGGGCCCACGTGGCTTGCCCGCTCTCGGGCCCCCTGGCTGGCTCAGGCCTGAGGAGGACCTGGGGCCTCCTCTGCCCTGCAGGTGGCTGGCACCCAGGGACAGGGCTCCCCTGGGCCTTTCAGGCGTCCCCAGCAGCTGGTGCTGAGACCGGAGGCCATCTCTGGCTGAGGGTCCCGTGAGCCCACAGTGTCCACCCTCGTGCTCTCTCCCAGGGGCACAGTGGAGAGGTCTGGGAGCGGGGTTCCAGAAGACGGGGTGAGGCTTCCACTGCCTTCTTCTTTTTTACATTTTCTGTGCAGTGGATTACAGTGAATTAATACTGAAATCGGGTTTAATTAACAAATTCAGTGGCTTGTGAGCCAAATGAGCGCAGGACATCTTGCAGCAAGCGGTGCTGAGGGTAAGGCTGGGGTCTGACGGGGGCCACTGGCCTCAGAGTCCTCCACTTGCAGCAAGCGCCTGGGGGGTCTGTGCTGGGATCTTGCGGTGCTCCAGGTGTCAGATCCCCCCACAAGGTGCCCCTTTACTGGCCTCCCCACGGTGGGCAGTGTCCAGCCCGGTCCTCCCCTACAGACCTGGCCGGCCTGGCCCCACATCCTGTGCCCGTCACCTGCCATCGGGGACAGTCCTGCAGGTCTTCCTGCCTCTTTCCCTGTGGCTGAGCCAAGGCCTTCAGTGCCTGGAGGGGCCCCCCAAGCCTGTGTTGGGCCCCCCACCTCCTCTCCTGCCACTCCCCTCCCTCAGCCTCCCCTGACAGCTCAGCTCCACACCTGCAACCCACCCCCACACACACACCTGCCCCTGAGGCCTCACCTGGCCCTCCTCCTCCAGGCTTTCTTTGCCCCCAGCCTTTCCTGGCCACCTTTGATGCCCTGTCCTGCCCTTGGGCCAGGCCATGCTGTCAGTTGTACTTACTTGTGTAGATTCTGGTCTGTCTCCAGCCAGTGTCCCAGTGTCCCAGAGGGGCTGTCGCCAGCCCCTGGCCCCTCCCCAGCAGGCTGCCGGGAACAATAGGTGCTTGGTCACCTGCAGAGATAACGGGGAAGGGTAGCTCTCCCCAAGGCAGTGGCCAGCCCGGGGATCTAGAAAGATCCTCAGAGGAGTGTGTGATCCTGGGAGAAAACCACCAAATAGTTGATTTAAAGCATAACATAAGACAGGAATAAAAGTTCCTGGGAGGGAAAATTAAATATTATAAAGACAGCTGTTTTCTGCAAATTGATGTAGCCATTTGGTGTAATTCTAACCAAAACACTGACAGAATTTCCCTCGAAGCTAAAGAAGAGGGTTTTCAAGTTCTTGAGTAATAAAATACTTGGGGAAGCAACAATTAGCAAGATCTACCCGACATTATTAATTAGTAAAACAACTTTTAAAATAATAAAATAGAAGAATAGCCAGTTGGAAAGAGCTGCCCCTTCCACAGCCCCTCGGAGAGGTCGCTGAGGAAAGGAAGCTTTGCAGGAACGGGGAGCTAGGAAAAGTGTCCATTCAAGGCCTCACTTCCCGCCATATGATCCCCACACCAGGCAGGAAGTGAAACACCTTACGATTCATCCCTTAAATAAAGCAGACATGGAATCGAATATTAGCAACTGTCCAAGTCTAACTTTCCAACCCCAGATGTGATGGAGGTAAGGGATGGGTTTCCTGTCCCCCCACCCCAGTACACACACATCTTTCCTATTCAAAACCTCTTGCATCGGTGGTGCATCTGTCACAGGGATGATGCCCTGACCCAGTTACAGGCCCTTTGTTAACCAAAGTCCACATCAGGGTCACTGATGTTCTGTGGTTTTTAAAAAAATGTATGTGGTGATGACGTGTCTGCACCCCAACGCTGTCCTCCCCCACCACTTTCAAGTTGAGATAAACTCTGTAACTCAAGAATAATCCAAGTGGGGAAATGCTCTTCCACCTGAGACTCGGGGATCAGGCTGGTGGGCGCAGAGCTGGGTGGGTGACCCCTGCCGGGGCCCGGGGCGCCCCTGCCCTCCCTGCCCCCATCCCACACCGTCTCACTTGGCCTCCGCCTCTCCCGGGTGGGATTCCCCGGCTGTGGCCTGTCGCCCAGGCAGTGTGGGGAGGCACAGCCAAGCGCCCACATGAGATCGTGGGGTACGGGGGCTCTGCTCCGAGGCCCAGCAGCCCTGGTTCACCAAGCACTCTCGTTTCCCCATCTGCTGGGTGAAATGCACCCCGCTCTTGGTTTCCATGTGCATTTTCCAGTTACGGGCCAGGTGGCTGGTTCTGCCACATCGCCCATCCGTTTACTGCCGTTTCTGCATGTGTCCGGGTTGGTGGCCCTTTCCGAAGGGGACTGGGAAAGGTGGCCCGTGGGACAGGCGTGGTCACTGTGGGTTCACTGTTGCTGAAGTTGTGCATGGTGAGCACAGGAGGGAGGGTGGCCCCAGGGGACTCTGTTGGGAGGTGGCAAGTGTCTGGCCCTCAGACCCTGGAGTTGCCCAGAGCCCAGTAGAGACCAAGGCCTCCCCTGCAGTCCCCAGGGGACCAGGCCCTCCAAACCGGGCAGGGTTCTGAGCCTGGAAGCAGCTGGGGGAGGGGGGGTGGGTCAGGGGGCAAAGGTCGTCCCCAGGGTCAGAGGAGAGCCCCGCAGGAAACAAAGGCCCCACTCAGAGCCGGGCTCCAGCAGCCCCCGGGGGCGCCCCCTCCCCTGTCCCTGGTTGTCTGTAGTGGCTCCCGGACTCTGGGTGGGGCAGGGTGGCGAGTCTGTTTCCTCCTGGGTCGGCAGCAGAGAGGGGCGCCCTCCCCCACAACGGGGCTTAGCAGAAAGGGTCTGAGTGTTGGTGTGGACTTCTTGTTCTTTAAGTTTCTGCTCTTTTGAAAATTATCCTAGTTTTTCCCAAAAGCACAAACATTTCCCTTTAAAAAAAGCTTTGTAAAATGTCCAGGTGTGTGTAACCTGCTGGCGGGCTGCTACCTCCATAGCTCCAACAATCTAGGATAAAGGCCACCTCTTGTCTGACAAGCTCAGCCTGTTTGGCGTCCCGGTGCCCAGTTCTCAGGGCAGGTGACCCTGTGGTTACGGAGGCAGAGACCAAGGCCCCGTGCGGGCAGCCGGGGTCCCATGGCCGCCAGAGAGGATGGAGGAGAGTGGGGGGCCGTGGCCAGGGCTGGTGCCCAGCTGGGGGCCCAGGGGTGCAGCTGGCCCAGTCTAAAGCGGCTGGGCAACAACTCCATGACAGTGGGGGTCCAATGAGCCGGGTCTCCCCATTTCTAAAGAGAAGCTGGAAACCCTGATTTTTATATAAAATTTCTATATTTTCAGATATTGGCAACGAATTAAACAAATGAACAAGGGGGGGCCCGAGTGCAGAAGCGCAGCCCCGCCCAGCGCGGCTCAGCTGCAAGCACCGTTTTTACGAGTTTAAACTATTGACAAAAAGCCAAAGGCAAATGTGGGGCAGGCCCTGGCACTCGCCTCCCCCCTCTGCCCGAGGAAAGCCCCAGGCCCTGGAGAGCCAGGGCAGGGGGGCTGTCTGTCCTCTCCAGAGCCAGAGGCTGAAAGGAGCAGCCGTGCCCACAGGTCGCTGGAGCACACAGCCCAGTGCCTAGGCAGCCTCCACACCGAGCCCCGGGGCCCAGGCACCCCGCCTGTTGACCCCTTCCCAGCGCCTTGGGCTCCTGGCCTCCCCTGAAACCCAGCTGGTCTCAGGAGCAGAGTTTCGGGCCTTCATCTGAAGTCATGATGTGTTTGGCTGCGGTTCTGCCAGACCCTCTCCACTGTGTCGAGTTTTGCCTCCTGTGAAGACACACTCTGAGCACAAGGACCTCGGGTCCCGGCCGCCAGTCCTCAAAGCCGGGAACCCCTAATCTTGCCATCCTGTGGACCCGGAGGTGGAGCAGCAAGAGAGTAGGTTACGGTGCTCGTGGGACGGGGTTGCGTGGCCGGTGGCAAGGAGCACACCTGTGATCACAAGAGAGACAAGGTGAGGCTCACAGGCATGAGTGACTTCGGAACAGTTTGTGACTGCGCTGTAAACTCACCTGGAACACTCCACTCTGTTCTTTCTGTTTTGTGGGCCTCACGCCTGTCTGCTCACAGGAGCACTGCTCAGGCCCTGGAACCCCTGTACTAAAGGGGGTCAAGGTGAGACAGACAGACCAAGACAGGAGCACTCAGAGACCTGGGAAAGGAGAGGCAGGCCCGAGGCCAGGTAGGGCCCCACTGGCCACCAGTAACTGTATTGGCACAAGCCTCAGGCAGGGATGCATTGTCCGGGTTCCAGGGACACCAACTGGGGCTAGTCGAATCACCCTCCCACTCGGCAGGCTCAGCGCATGTCCTCACCCGCCCACCACACGGCAACCTGCTGAGGTCAGTGGTGGCCAGAATCGCCCCTGACAGCTTCGAGTGAGGTTCATGAAGCGCCTTGAGCCTGACTGTTCCGACACCCCGGGAGGCGGAGGGACTTCTGCCGCCACCCTGGCTCCGCTCCGCACGTTGCTGCTGTTGGTTCGGCCCCTGACCAAGAGACCTAGGCCATGCTGCAAATTTTATGAGCTGGGCGTGCACGCTACCTCTACACACCCTCTTGTCATTGCAGCTGAAATCCAAGAAGCAGAGGAGGGCCCTGCAGTGCCCTGGCCGGGGTGTGTAGCCCCAGCTTCCTGCCGTCACCAACTGTCACAACCTGAGACCTCACAAGAAGTACAGGTCGTCCTCTTAACTTTTTGAGAGACACACAGATAGTCAAATAAATCTTTGTTAGCTCTTCTCTTGACACTGTTCTGATGAACTAATGTTGAAACATGGACGTAAATACGATAAGAAGTAGCCAATGGGGTTATTCTGGGAGCACAGGATGACTTGCACTGGCTTCCACCTCTGCCCGTGATGGAGCTTCCAGGACCAAACCTCAGCATCCTCTGCAGGCAGCCAGAAAGCCGGACAGGACACACACAGCAGCAGGTTTCAGACACTCGATGACCCTTAAGGAAACAAGTGAGGGGCACTCCAGGGTCACCGTGGCTCTCTGTGGAGGCAGCCTCTGGGCTGCACAAGGAGGGGAGGCCACAGACTCCACTCAGCTGGCTCCGGAGTTGAGGACACGGGAAGTGGACCCAGCAGATGGAGAAGCAGCTAGAAGTTGCCGGCAGAGTCCAGAACGGAGGGAGTGATGCAGCAAAAGAGCTGCAGAAATTCACACGGGGTTTCTCTTGCATCTTTACTGAGAACTGGCCCACCGCGCAAAACTCCACAAAGGCAGGCAAAGTAAAGACGAGGGAGTTGATCTGTACAATTCCCCATGCCTCCCAGGTGGGAGCGGTCAGAGTGGTGGGTTCTCGGGGGGCACCCCAGGCAGTCAACACTCATCCCAGAGAAGTCACCCCTGAGTGTGACCAAACTGACCCTGGGGCGAAAGTTCATCCAGACCTACCCTGGAAAAACTGTGAAACAGTCTTTGTAAGGATGGAGTTGACCTACAGGTAACTGCCTATCAAAACACAGCCCAGCAGTCTTTAAAGGACAACAAGAAAATCTCAACACAATGCTCACCATATCTAACATCCAATCAGAAATCACAGAACATGCGAAGAAGCAGGAAAATGTGACCCATGACCCGGAGGAAAAGCAGCCAATAGAACCAGGCCCAGAAATGACAGGAACAGGGGAACCAGGCGACAGGGACATTAAAAGAGTTATTATGATATGTCCAGGTACTTAAAGAAAAACACATTCATGATGAGAGGACAAATGGAAAATATAAAATATTAAAGAACAAAATGCAACGTCTAGAGGTGAAAAAATGCAATATCTGATTGGGAAAATCACTGGGTGGGATTAACAGCAGAGATGCAGTAGCACAAGCAGGGAACTTGGAGAAACAGGAGAATCTAAATCCATTCAAATGAAACACAGACCGAATGGGGGCAGAGCCTCGGTGGCCTAAAGGACAGAACCAAGCAGTCCAACAGAAAGAAGAGAGAAGGGGGCACAGAAAAGTGTTTGAAGAAACAATGGCCACAATTTTCTAAATTTGACAAAAACTCTGAACCCACAGAGCCGAAAAGCTTAGCCAAACCTAAACTGTAGGATTAACACACACACACAGACACACACACGGGAACCTCATAATCAAATTGCTGAAATTTTTAAAGAGAAATTCTTAAAAGCAAAGAGAAAAAGACACATTACATATAGAGGAACAAAGTGGGAAAGACTTCTCTTCAGACACTATGCCAGACATGGATCATCATCTTTATAGAGTTCTGAGAGAAAATAAAGGTGTCGACATAGAATTCTATACCCAGTGAAAATATCCTTTGAAAAACATAGCAAAATAAAAACTTATCCAGATAAAATCTGAAAGAATTCACCACCACCAGCCCTGCTCTGCAAGAAAATTAAAGGACACTGTGGTGGTGAAGTTCATGTATCAACTTGGCCAGGTTATGGTGTCCAGTTATTTGGTCAAGCAAGCACTTGTTGTTACTGTGAAGATATTTCATGGATTTAAATCAACAGGCAGTTGGATTGCATCTAGGGTGATTACATCTACAATCCACAAAGGAGAGTGCCTTCAGCAATGAGAGAAATCGCATGCAATCAGGCCTAAATAATGGAGATATACACCATAGTCATGGATTGGAAGAATCAGTGTTGTTGAGATGTCAGTTCTCCCCCAAACTGCTTGATTGATTTAACACAATCCAAATCAAAACCCCACAGGCTTTTAAAATTGAAATTGACAAGCTAAATCTAATATTCTCATGGAAGGACAAGGGATGCAGCATATACAAAGCCATCTTGAAAGAGAAAAAAGTTGAAGGCTTTTAACTACCTGACTGTAAGAAAAGCTACAGAATTTGTGACAGTGTAGTGTTGACCAAGGGTAGACATACACATCAGCATAATAAAATAGATTTCAGTATAGACCCACACTTGTAAATTAATTGGTTTCCAATGAAGGTTCTAAGGTAACTTAAGGGGAAAGGGTAGTTTACTCAATAAATTGTTTGGGAACAACCAGATACCCATATAGAAAAAAAATGAACCTCGACCCTTACCTTACACTATATATAAAATTTAATCCAAAATCAATCATAGCATTAAACATAAAAAATAAAATATAAAACTTCTAGAAGAAAGCATAGAAAATCTTTGTCTCCTTGGGTTAGGCAACATTTTCTTAGATATAATATATAATACAGAAAGTCCAAACCATAAAAAAAAAATTGATAGATTGGCTTTCATCGAAGTAAAGTTCTGCTTTTCAAGGTATATTGTTAAGAAAACAAAAAGATAAGCCACCAACCAAGAGAAAATATTTCGAATACATATAACGAATCAAAGACTTGTATCCAGAATATATAAAGAACTTTACAACTCAATAATAAGAGATAAACCCAATAAAAAAAAAGGCCAAGATATTTAAATAGACACTTTGCAGAAGACGACATACAAATGGCCAATAAGCTCATGAAATGATGCCCAGTGGTTTTGGTCATCAAGGAAATGCAAATTAAAACCACAATGAGATGCCACTTCCCACCCGCTCAAATGACTAAAATTTTTAAAAACCTACAATACTAAGTGCTGACAAGGTCATGGAGCAACTGGGCCTCACACACACCGCTAGTGGGAATGGAAAGTAGCACAGAGACTTTGGAAAACAGTTTGGCTCTTGCTTACCAAACAAAAGAGAAAAGGTGAACATACACTTAGGATACAGTCCAGCCACCAAGTGCCAGGGACTCTGCGAACGAAACGGAGGTGTGGACACGGGCTGGGACGTGGGTGCTCACAGCGTCCTTGTTCTCCATCCCCCACCAGACACCCGGGTCATGGGGTAGCCTGGATGAACTCACGCACGATTCTGTTTCCGTGACGCTGTGGACCTGACTCGCTCCGTGGCGTGGGAGCAGGTCAGCGGTTGCTGCAATCATAGAAACGGTCCCTGTGCATGGCTCTTTACATTTTCTGAGACCTACTGAAGTGGACACTTAAAATGGGTGCTTTTGTGGTGTGTGAAGTGGGCCTCTATTGCTGACAGGGCGGCGCAGGAATGAGACACAGACACGAAGTTAAGAATTAAGGGAGCAGGGGACCACATAGCATCGTGTGCTAAGTGGATACTAGTACAGCTTTGCTCCAGGTATTTATTTGTTTCCACAGATAAAAGGTCCTAAGCACACAGAGGACCCCAGGTGCACATGTCTATATCCTGTTTGCATATCAGTAGGGGCAATCTAGGTTCAGTGTGTTATCACAGCCACAAGACATCTATTACAGGGCGTGCCTGCGCGGCATTCTATGCAGGCCAGATGGAAATTATCAAGACAGGGAGGTCAAGGACAGACCATCCGAGACTTGCAGCTTCTTGTATTAACAATGTGGGTGCTGCCCTGGGCAGTGTTCTGTCCGGGCAAGACTTGATGTTTCGCACCCCCGAGCACGTCAAGGACGCACTCCCAGCTCAGGCTGTTTTCCCACAGGCCTCACGACAGACAAGGTTTTTTAAATGAGCACCTGGGGTCAGTGTTGTCCCAGCATTAGGTGGGAGCCGTGGGCACATCACCCATCTGCCCTCCGAAACCCTCCCCTGGGTGTTCTGTCTTGCTCCTGACCTCCTGCCCTTTCACTCGCTCACTTCCTGCTGCAGATCTAGGTCCAGAACAGGAAAAGGCAAGGGCAGCGTCGGGAGAGGCTGGTCTCCACCTGCCCCTTGGGTTCGGGGTTGCTGCCACCATGGCCACCGGCTTGGGGCTCTCTCAAGTCTCCCCGGGCCCCTGGGGTGAGGTGGGGGCTGAAGGAGCATTCAGCCTGGGTCTCCCCCCCTCACCCAGCAGAGCCTCCCCGGCGCCCTCCACCCCCAGCCTGCACCCGGAGGCAGCACACAGAACAAACCCACTTCCGTGTTTCTGATTCACGGGGGTGCGCGGTCTCTGAACTGCCCGCTTCATGAGGGACGGGCCGGCTGCCTCGGTCCCCTTGCTGGGGCCGGGGGGCTGCTGGGCAGGCAGTGGGCCCAGGTCCAGCCAGGACCCTGGTGACAGCTGGGCACGTTCCCGAGTGACCTCACTTAAGACCACAGGCAGCAGCTGATGCAGTATGGGGACAGCTACCAGGCCTGGGCCCCAGTGCCCACCCCTCAGCCCCCACCGGCCCAAGCAGCAAGCGCTGCCCAGGAGCAGGGCCCCCTCTGGCCTTGGGAAGCAGCCCCGGTGGTGGCAGCCCCCATCAGATCTAGAGGCGCATCTTTTGGCTGCAGAATCAGGAAATGGCTCTTGCCTGGTCAAGGGGCTGCATCTCCCAGCCCCTCATGGCTCCCTGCCCAGCACTGCCTGGGGGTGGGCACGCAGGCTGCATTTCCCCTGGCGGGAGCAGACCTGAACTGCTACAAGGTGGGGAGTGGGGGGCTTACCTGGAAGAGACGGCGAGGAGCGGGCAGGTGCTGTGTGCGGCTGGGGCACAGGGTGGCGGGGGCATGTCACATCTTCTGGGCCCTCGGAGGGTTTGGGGGACAGGGGTGTTCCCTACAACTTCACACTTATTTAGAGACCCTCTGGATGCAGAGGAAGGCAGCTGCTGCCCCAGGGCGGTGGCGATCTGCGGAGAGCTGGCTCTGTGGTGGGCCTGGAGACCCCTGCTGCTGCGTCGGTGGGAGAGGGGCGCTGACATGACATGGTGACAAAGTAGATTGGAGGCATGGCTTGATGATTCCTGGGTTTCCAGTTAGTCGCTAAGTCCAGTCAGCAAGAGGGGATTTAGGATGAGCCGCTAGATCTGGGGGTGCAGGCCTCGGAAGGAGTGTCAACCGTGGGTTTACATGGGGCTCCCAGGTGGAGGGGTCCCCAGGCAGGGCTGAGGCAGGACAGAGGAAGCCTGGGCACCTTCAGCACGGAGGGCAGCGAGCACCCCCAGGAGAAGAGAGGAAAGGACTGGCCCGACCTTTGTCCCTTGGCCAAGGCTCCCCACCAGGGCCCCGGAACAGCAGCTTCCCTGGGCCTCCCCCATCCCCTTAGGCCATGACCCTGAAGCCCAGGGCAGCCCTGATGGCCAGGAGCAGTGAGCCTGGCCCTGGGACTCCCACTTCTGCCCCAAGAATGAGCTGCTCCAGAGGAGTCGGGCTCCAGGGGAGATGCCCACGAGCTGCCAAATGTCTTGGGACACCCACCCAGACACCCCTCTGCACCCCCAAAGGCTACCCCAGCCACCCGACATGCTGTTCTCGGGGGCTCGTCCGTGAAGTCACCTTACGTTCACAACTGACCCCCCCAGGGGGCCCTGCGGAGCCCTGGCCGCATGCCGAGCAGCAACCCTCCCTTGTCCTCACACGGGGCTGTCACCCAGCCCTGCAGGGCAGTGGGGGGGTCTCTGACCCTGGCACTCCTGGCTCGTGGGCAGGTGGCCTTGGCCTCCAGATGCTGCGCCCAGGCCAGAGCAGAGGCTGAGCACGCCCGGTGGCTGCCAGCCCAGACCCAGTGCTGGGCCAGCAGAGGCGGTGAGCCGAGGCGGGAGCGCGGCCAGGGCCGGTCTGGATGGAGGTGCCCTCGGGTCGGCACCCATGCGGGGCAGACTCCCAGGGGCTGTTGATGGGGTGGGCTGCCCCTGGGTCCCTGGGCTGTAGAGTTCAGCCACTTCCATCCATGGCGAGTGCACCCCACCGGGCACTGGAGCCCACAGCACAGCTCTGCCCTCGCCCAGCCCACTCCCGCCAGCTGAGGGTCGAGGTGCTGGGCTGCGGCTCCCCACGTGAAGGCTCCTGGGGAAGGGCCTCCCAGACCACCCAGCCACAGGCCAGCACCTCTGCCCATGGGCCGTGCCCTCCAGGCATCCTGGGAGCTCTTCAGTCAAGGCCCTTCGTGCTGGAGGGACGTGACTTACATGTTCACGTAGGAAACCAAGGCCTCAGGTCTGCGGGGAGCCCAGGGCCCAACTGTGCCCCTCCTGCAGCAGGATGGGGCAAGGGCAGGCCTGCAGCGCTGACCGTGGAGACAGGCTGGGAGCCTGCTTGGGACGGTCTGGGGGTTAGCAAGGGGCAGGGGCAGCCAGGCAGGCCCCAGGGGAGCAGCCAGGGGTGTAGCTGGAGGGGAAGACGGTCTTCCAGTGTCTTGGGAGGGACAGAGAAGACAGGAGGGAAGATGAGCCTGAGGCCACGGGCTGCATGGCTGTGCCCCAGCAGAGACCCTTTACCCAGTCACGCAGGCTGCCTGCCAGCCCGGGCATGGGCAGTCCGCACACCCTGTGCTTGCCCTCTGGCTACAACTGCCTGGGTGACCTGGCCTTACCCTCGGTCCCTGGGGCCCTCCTGACCCTCCATCCATCTCAGCCACCCCATGTGCTCGGCACATGCCCAGACCCTACAGCCCTGCTTGCTTGCCACATGGCCCCCGGCAAGCTGGGCCTGGTGGACGCTGAGCCAACCACTGTGTGTGGACACCCGGGCAAGGCCCAAGGTGCTGGCAGGCTCCCGAGACTGCTGCCTTCACAGCTAAATAACCTGCTGCCCGCCATGGCCCTCCCAGGGTGCTGAGACCCTGTCCTGGGTGTGGGGTCTGTGGGTTGCAAGTCGGATCCAGCGAAGTCAGGAGCCCCCGGCCTCCTCGGCCAGCCATGAGGCGCCACGTTCGTGGGCCAGGAACAATGAAACAGAGTCCCCGGGTGCAAAGTCTGTAACTGCTTTTGTAATGACATCTGTTGTCGATTTACACAAGATGTACATTCTCAGTTCAGAGAACATGGAAAATAGAGAAAAGCTCAAAGAATTTAAAAACCCTGCAGAGACTGCTGTAGGCCGGTCCTGTCCCATGCCCAGGCCTTTGCTCGGCCTGGGAAGCAGGGCTGCTGGAGCTAGGCAGGGGGTCAGCGGAGGGAGGCAGGAGGCAGGACTGAGCGTCACCCACAAGCCTGTCACACAGGGGCTGCAGCAGGAAGTGCTGCTTTCAGGCCACAGGCTGGGGGGCCATGGAGGGGCAGGCGGGGCCAGCGAGAGTCCTGGCCAGCCTGTGTCCATCCAGCACCTCCCCTCGCAGGCGCCCCGATGCTGGAAGAGCCCGGCTCTTGGAGCCCATGGCTGCTGCCTGGGCTCTGGGACTGGGACGGCCCAAAAGGAACCCTAACACGGCCTCCTATCTCCTTTCCACTGCAGAGCTCCTGGCGTCAGAAGCAGCTCATGGCCACCAAGACGCCCACCAGAGCTGTGCCAGGACCCAGGGGGCCTTCACCATCGAGGGCGTGAAGGTGGGAGCCCGGGGAAGGGCAAGGCCCAGCAGGCCCTCCGGGGCTCTGTCTGCAAGACCGAAGAGTGCCCCGAGACCTCCCAGAGTCTGCAACTACTATGTGAAAGCCTGACCCCTGACCCCTGATCCCGCAGGGACTCCCCTCTCCCCACTCCCCTCCCCCTCTCCCCATGCCCCTCTTCTCCATTCTGTAGCAAGCAGGACCCCGACAACACTGGTTTCCAATTGGCTCCTGTGGACTGCACTTTTATGTCACTGGCATGGGGGGGGGGCGGCGTGGAGCTCACCAAAGGCTCGCTCACCCTCACCTCTGGCCCACAGGGTTGCCGTTCATCTGCCCACCTGGGAAAATCTGCCCGATGTCCACTGACCTTGGCAGGGTGCAGAATGTTAGACCCTGGGGGGATGCAGAACGTCCACAGACCCTGGAGGGGGGTGCGTGCAGAACATCTACCAAGTGCCAGCCGGGACCCTCCTGGGCCACAGGGCCTTGACACACCTGGCAGAGGAGCCCCAGAGGCCGGCCTCCCAGGGACACCCATGCACCCCACTTGCCTTCCAGCTTTGGCCACCAGAGCAGCGGCTTGTTGGCACCCTCCACAGCCACTGGCCACCTGGATGCCAGCACGGCCCGGCACCTGCGGGAGCCAGGGACAAGTACTCCACCTTGTGACGCCCACAGCCAAGGAGCCCTGGAAATGCTCCTCCCCCCACCCCCAGCCTCCAGGGAGCACACCTGTCCCTCGGCCGCAGCACGTGCACAGCCTCCTTGATGCTCAGAGCCTCAGTCATCTGTCCTTGAGGGTCAGGGTGGGGACCCCAGGCCCTGGGCTGGATGCTCCATGCAACCTGTCCCCCCTTTTCTCCCCAAGCACAGCAGAGCTTCGGTGGGCCTTTGTCTGCCCCAGGTGGGTGTGTGTGCTCTCGCCATGAGCCGCCCGACGCTCTCACCGACTGGTCAGCCGGCTCCTCTACTGCCATCCAGAAAGGCTCCCGGGGCCAAGTGACTCCCTGGCCTCACCTGTGCAGGGAGCTGCGCAGCCTCAGGCCCACACCTGTACAGCGTGCCAGTACCTCCTGCCAGCTAGCCAGTCCCAGCTCTGCTGGCTCCTCGGCCCTGCAGTGCAGCGGGCCCTGCTCCTGTGAGCTGCGTGGACAGGCCACCTGCCCTGAGGAGAGGTCCTCGCACCGGGCCCTCAGCCAGAGCCACACGGTCGGCTGTAAGCAAGTGAGCAGCAACCCACGTCAGTGCACCTGGAGCCAGGAGTGGGACTCGGGCCCTCCATCCCATCCCACGGGTGCGGAACACGGGCCACCAGGGGGGCCCCGAGATTCAGAGAGGAGGGGCTCCCTAGTGGCCCTCACAGGAGTGAGGGTGAGGGCCCTGCCTCCCTCCTGTGGCCTGGGGTCTGCAGGCCGGGCCGACCAGTGCTGCCCTCCGGCGTCCCGGGGACCCAGGGAGGAGGGTGGCTATGGAGCAGTGGCGGGAAGGACCGCGTCCGATTCCGGGGCATGGGGGCGGCCGGCCCGGCCCTCTGAGACCCCCTGGGCAGGCAGAGCAGCCGGCGCCCGGAGGTCGGCTCCTGGGTTTCCGGGAAAGCTCCGGACCATTTGGGACCCGGCGAGCTCGAGTTACTGGGGGCTGCGGCCGCCGGGCTGGGCCTCCGTGGGTGTGCATGTGCGCGCGCGAGCGCGAGGAGAAAGCGCGTGTGGGACGCTCGTGGCCTCTGCCCGCGCCGCCGGGGGCGCGGCTCCTTTGTTGGCGTCGCCGGCGGCGGGGCAGCCCCGGCTCGGCGATCCCTGCGCCCCCTCCGCGCGGCCCGGGCGAGGGCGGTCCCCGGGGGCGGCTGCGGGACCGTGACCGGCAGTAACCCCGCCCGGGGCGCCCTCGGCCGGGGTCAACGACCGCGTCCGCGGCCGGCACATCACCCTATCGCCCAGCGACGCCCACCCGGGCCCGCCGCGCACGCCCCGGCGCTCGATTGGCCGCGGCGGCGCCACGAGCTCCGCCTCCAGCCCGGCTCCGCGCGGCCGGCGACCCGGTGTCCATCTGGCCAGGGGGTCCCGCTCGCCCGACCCCGGCCCGCGCCCGTCTGACCCCAGGGCCGTCCCCGAGTGGACCCCGTGGGGCCCCTGCACGTTCCGTCCCGCGCGCACGTGGCCCCGAGGGTGGGGGGGGTGGCGAGAAGAAGCCGGGGGAGAGGGCTGAGCAGCGCGCCCCCGCCCCCGTGGCGCGCGCCTCCGCTGGGTGTCCGGCGGCGCGCGCGGGGAATCACCCCACTCTCGGCTGCGCGCCGGGCCCCGGGGCGCAGCCCCGACGCTCATTGGCCTGGGCGGTGCAGCCAGGCTGTCAGCCCATGTGGCGTGGCCGCCCGGGGATGGCCGCGGTTTAAATAGCGTCGGCGCGGAGCTAGAGGGAGCCAGAGAGAGGCAGCGCCGCGGCCTCCCGTTCCGCCCGCCCGCGCTCCGTCCTTCGCCCGCCCGCGCCCAGCCCAGGTACGAGCCCCGCCGCCCGGGAAGGACGAGGCTGGGCCCGGGGGACGATGAGGCCGGCGCCGAGAGACGACCGGGCCGTGGGACGACGGGGCCGGGGAACCACGGGGTCTGATCACGGGGCCCAGAATGATGGAGCCGAGGCCGGGGGATCATGAGGCCGGAGCCGGCGGTGGGGGGGTCGGGACCGGGGGACGATGGAGCCGGGGCGGGGGACCATGAGGTCGCGGCCGGGGGGCGATCAGGCCGGGTCACGGGGCCGGGGCCGGTGGATCCGGGGCCGGAAGAAGGTGGGATCGGGGCGGGGGACCATGAGGCCGCGGCCGGGTGGGGAGTGCCGGGAGCGCCGTCTCCGGGCTGGCGTGTAGTGAACGAAGACGGGGAGGGGGCGCCCGCGAACAGCCATCTTGGTGTCCCGGCTAGAGGGGCCGCCGTCCCCCCCGAATAAGCCCTTACAAAGCCCCGGGCCCTGCCTCCCGCGCCCACAAAGAGGCTGGGTGGTGGGCGCCGAGGCCCCGCGCTCGCCGCCGGTTGGGGGGGCTTCCCGATCATCAAGGTGCCGCGGGAGGGGGGCGGCCAACCCCTCACGTGGAGCCGCGGAGGGCGCGGTGGCCCCAGGCAGCGCGGGGGTCGGGGCTGGCCGCGGGGGCAGGGCGTGCTCCGCGGGGCCTCTGGGGTCGGGAGGGCCTTTCCTCGCCCTGGGGGAGGGCCCGGCGCGGGAAGACGCCTAGGCCGATAGCCCCGGGGCAGGAGCGGCGGGTGCGGCCCACACACGAGGGCCCCGGCCCCGGCCTCCGCCGAAGCTGCCTCCTCCCCCGGCCCTTCCGTGGAGAGGGCGGGGCTCCAGGGTCCACAGCTTTTGGGATTTCTGGAGCTTTCTGGGGCCTCAGGGGGCCCTCACCTGCGCAGGTGTTTGGGGCAGGGCCTCCGCTAACCCTCAGGCCAAACTCGGGGCCCACTGGCCGGGAGTAGGGTGCAGCCAGCCCGACCTTGCCGTCTCCCCAAACCCGCAGCCTCTGCTCCTCTGGCTCACTCCCCGTCCCGGGGCAGGGTCTCCTTGAGCCTTGGCCCTCCTTCCAGTTTCGTGGGAGCCTCCCCGGTCCTCCTGGGCTCTGGGCTAGCCGGTCCCCGAGGCCCTGTCTTCCCCCACACGAGGTCTGTACCTTGAGGAAACCGGCGGGAGGTTGCTGGGCTCAGGCTGTCCTTGTTCAAGAGCCAGCTCGCTGCAGGGGCTTGGGTGGGGGGCAGGGGGTTCAGGGTGGCCCCCAGAGGATGGATGAGGTGCGGGTGCTGTGAGGTCAGTAACACTCGGCCCAGAGCAGCTCAGGGTTCTGGCAGGAAGTGGGGGGCTGCGAGTGTGGGGCCGAGGCTCTGGAAGTGGCAGCCCCCTGGCCCCAGGGGTCCTCACAGCCCCCTCCTTGCAGACCCGGGGCCATGGAGGAGGTGGTGATCGCCGGCATGTCCGGGAAGTTGCCCGAGTCGGAGAACTTGCAGGAGTTCTGGGCCAACCTGATCGGCGGTGTGGACATGGTCACCGACGATGACAGGCGCTGGAAGGCGGGTGAGTGGGTCACCTGACCCTGCCATGAGCCGCGTGGCCGCGGGCTCCAGAGCCGCCCAGGGAGCAAAGCCATTAGGTCAGTCCCAGCCAGGCCTACTTTTGGGGAAGCTAGTTGGATGTTCTCACGCCCAAGCAGGCTGCTCGGAGCAGCCCTACCTGCCAGGCAGGTGTGAGTCAGTGAGGAGCTGGGCAGGGCGCCAAGGGCCACATTGGGCCCCTTTGGCCCTCCTGCCTGTGCCCCAGCCAGCCACGGGGGCCTCACCCCTACCTGCAGGGGCCCCCTGTGTCACCCGGGCCCGACCGCACCCCCACCTCCATTTACCTGCAGGGCTGTACGGGCTGCCGCGGCGCTCCGGGAAGCTGAAGGACCTGTCCAGGTTTGATGCCTCCTTCTTCGGGGTACACCCTAAGCAGGCGCACACGATGGACCCCCAACTCCGTCTGCTGCTAGAAGTCTCCTACGAGGCCATCGTGGACGGAGGTGGGTGGCCTGGGGCTGCGGGGGTTTGGCTGGCATAGGTGGGCCCAGCCCCTGGGGTCCCTATCGCTGCCTTGGAAGAGGTCGCGGCATCCGTTGCAGCTGTAAAATCGAGTAGAGGGTCTGTGAACGCAGACCTGACTGAGGGTGAAACCCAGGCTGCCAGGGGTCCTCAGGATGTGGGTGGACGGGCGGGTGTGGGTCCCATTTCCCAAGCACCCCCGACAGTGTTCTGGGTCCCATGTTTGCTTTCCTCATTTCCTTGTTCACTGTTGCCATCAGCACTGACATTGGGGTGGAAGGCAGAGAAAGTCACGAGAACTTGGGGAGCAGAGGGATTGGGCAGTGGCCCTGGGAGGGGGTCGGGAGCACTGGCCTGGCCTTGGGGACGCCCAGGCAGCGCCACATGGCCACCGCCTCCCACCTTTCCTGCCACCAGGACCCCCACGTCTCGAGCCTCCTAAGCCCCTGCACCCACTGCCATTGCCCCTGTCTGCCTCCCCCACCCCACCTCCTCTGCCCCCCTCTCCCTCCCTGCCAGCCCTGCCTCAGAGACCTTCGGGCTGCTCCTGGGGCTGGTCCGGGGCCCTGTCCCCTTTCCAAGCCCGGACACTCGGCTTTTGTCTCCTCGGCCCCGTATCTCGGCCCTCAGGGACCGGCCACCCTCACTGCGTGGACACTCATTGGCCTGTGGGACTCGGCAGACCCTGCCGGTGCCACCAGGGCCTGGGAGTGGACTCAGACAATGGCGTCCTCTGTCCTCTCCCCATGGCCGCCTCAGGCCACTGCCGAACCTGACCCTGGAGCCCCATCTGGCGCCCAGCTGCTCGCCAATGTCCCCGTTTCCTCTGTGGCCCGGTTTTCTGTCCTACCTGGGCTGCTGCCCACCTGTGGGCGGCCCCAAGCTGGAGTCTGCTCCCTGGGGGCCTCAGGGCCTGGCCGGACGGCACCGAGGCGGCCCCTCTGCAGTCCTGCTTCACCGGGCCCCCCTCACCCTGCACCAGTGACCAGGAGAGACAGTCTGTTCCCTGGGGCTGGGCGGGGCACGCCAGGAGCTGGGCAGCCGTGGCCCGAGACTCTGACCCCTGCTCCCGGCAGGCATCAACCCCACCGACCTCCGTGGGACGCCCACCGGCGTGTGGGTGGGTGTGAGCGGGTCGGAGGCCTCGGAGGCCCTGAGCCGGGACCCTGAGACTCTCGTGGGCTACAGCATGGTGGGCTGCCAGCGGGCCATGATGGCCAATCGCCTGTCCTTCTTCTTCGACTTCAAAGGTGAGTGCCTGGGCCTGGTGGCACAGAGCTCCTGCTGAGCTCCAAGAAGGAGGGTGCCCAGGGTAGGGCCCCTGCTGTCCCGTCACCTCTGTGCTATCTCCCTCCCCGGCTCACAGGGCCCAGCATTGCCCTGGACACGGCTTGCTCCTCCAGCCTGATGGCCCTGCACTGCGCCTTCCAGGCCATCCAGAGCGGCCAGTGCCCGGCAGCCATCGTGGGTGGCATCAACATGCTGCTGAAGCCGAACACGTCTGTGCAGTTCTTGAAGCTCGGCATGCTCAGCCCCGAGGGCACCTGCAAGTCTTTCGACAAAGCGGGTGAGGGGCCAGCCAGGAGGGTGGTGGTCTCCAGGGTCCCTGCTGGCTGGCAGGCCTGTGCCAAACGCCAGCTCTTGCCCGGCGGTCCCCCTCGGGCTGTCCCTGGGTTGCATGTCTCGTGGGCTCGGGGCCAGCGCCAAGCCCTCAGGCCTGAGGCAGCCCCATGTGCCCCCAGGGGACGGCTACTGCCGTGCTGAGGCCGTGGTTGTCATGCTGCTGACCAAGAGGTCTCTGGCTCGCCGCGTGTATGCCACCATCCTGAACGCAGGCACCAACACGGACGGCAACAAGGAGCAAGGTGGGGTGGCGGCGGGGAGCAAGCCACGGGGCGGGAGGGTTCCAGGGGCAGTGGGGCCTGAGCTCTCCTTTCCACAGGCGTGACCTTCCCCTCGGGAGACATCCAGGAACAACTCATCCGCTCGCTGTACCGGCCGGCGGGCTTGGAGCCCAAGTCCCTTGAGTACATCGAAGCTCATGGCACGGGCACCAAGGTGAGGCCCACCCCACCCGGCCCTAGGGTGCCACCCCAGCAGAGCCCCTGACCCTCCGCCTCCCCTCGCCAGGTGGGCGACCCCCAGGAGCTGAACGGCATCGACCGGGCCCTGTGTGCCGACCGCCAGAGCCCCCTGCTCATTGGCTCCACCAAGTCCAACATGGGGCACCCGGAGCCCGCCTCGGGGCTCGCCGCCCTCACCAAGGTAGGCCAGGGGCACCCCACACCTCAGCCCCCCCGCTACTCCCTGGGACTGGGTGGAGGTGGGCTGGGCCCCCAAGGAGCTGCTGGGCCGAGGGGGGCTGCACAGCCCTGTGAACCGGCCTTCCTGGTATGACCCGATCTTTTGGCTGCCCCGGGCTGCCACACACCCAGCTGCCTTTTGGTTGGCAAGTGGGCAGAACCCCTGGAGATGGACGGACAGAAGCAGGGGGTGGTCCCCACACCCCGCCGCCAGAGGGGGCCAGGCCAAGGACACCTCGGGGGCATCTCTGTCCCTGCCCTGCAGGAAGGGCTGAGTGGGGTGGCACAAGGAGCAGGGGCTGGGGTGCGGCCTGAGGAGAAGGGGCAGCACCGCGCCCCATGCTGCCTCCCGCACCTGCAGGTGCTGCTGTCCCTGGAGCACGGGCTCTGGGTCCCCAATCTGCACTTCCACAACCCCCACCCTGAAATCCCTGCGCTGCGGGAGGGGCGTCTGCTGGTCGTCGACCGGCCCCTCCCTGTCCGTGGCGGCAACGTGGGCATCAACTCCTTCGGCTTTGGTGGCTCCAACGTGCATGTTATCCTGAAGCCCCACGTGCAGCCGCCGCCGCCACCCGCCCCGCATGCTGCCCTGCCCCGGCTGCTGCGGGCCTGTGGGCGCACGCCTGAGGCCGTGCAGCTGCTGCTGGAGCAGGGTCAGGAGCACGGCCAGGATCTGGCCTTCGTGAGCATGCTCAACGAGATCGCGGCCGTCCCCGCCTCTGCCATGCCCTTCCGGGGCTACACCGTGCTGGGCGGTGAGGGCGGTGGCCGGGAGTTGCAGCCGGTGGCCCCCGGCCAGCGCCCGCTGTGGTTCATCTGCTCCGGTGAGCCCCCTGCCCGCCCCACCACCATCCCTCTGGGCCCCAGCCTCTCTGAGGGGAGCTGGCCCTGAGTGCGCTCTCGCCACAGGGATGGGCGCACAGTGGTGTGGCATGGGGCGCAGCCTGATGCGCTTGCCCCGCTTCCACGCCTCCATCCTGCGCACGGACGAGGTGCTGAGGCCCCTCGGGCTGAAGGTGTCAGAGCTGCTGATGAGCGACGAAGAGGACACCTTCGACGACACTGTCCATGCCTTCGTGAGCCTGGCCGCCATCCAGGTGGGTTCCCCGGCAGGGCCACGGGGGGCAGGGCCCTCACCGGGCGCCCCTTGGAGCTGCCAGCCAGTATCCCTGTGCCCCCAGATTGCCCTCGTCGACCTGCTGGTCTCCATGGGCCTGCGGCCGGACGGCATCGTCGGCCACTCCCTGGGGGAGGTGGCCTGCGGCTACGTGGACGGCTGCGTGTCGCAGGAGGAGACAGTCCTTGCGGCCTACTGGAGAGGCCAGTGCATCAAGGAGGCGGACATCCCACCCGGGGCCATGGCCGCCGTGGGTGAGTCTCTGGGGCACCCGCCGTGGTGCAGCAGGGGCTGGGGCTGGGGTCCCCCAGCTGTGATGGAAGTGACCCCAGAGGTGGCCCCAGCTGGCTGCCCGTGGTCACGCAGCTCAGACCCCTTGGGTCCAGGGGGCGCATGATGGGCAGGAGGGGGCTGGCAGCCGACCCGCTCTCCCTCCAGCTGCAGGTCCCTGAGTACCCCCGGGTCAGGAAGGAGGCGCTGGGGGCGACTGGCTGTCTCATAGGGGATGAGGGAAACTGAGGCAGGGGCCTCTGTGGGGGTGGCATGTAGAAGAGTCATTACGGACCCCCCGTGGCCAGTTCCTGCTTGGGAACCAGGAGCAGTGACACCTTCCCAAGGTCAGATGTGCGGGGGCACCTCATAAAGAACCGTCATCGCGCTGCCTCCTTGACACTGCGAGCCGGCCCGGCGCCCCTCAGACCACAGAGCCCCGGGGCCTCCAAGGTGGGCGGGGTCGGGTCGGCCTGGCGTCCTCTGAGGCCATGCTGCCCACAGGCCTGTCCTGGGAGGAGTGCAAGCAGCGCTGCCCCCCGGGTGTCGTGCTCGCCTGCCACAACTCGGAGGACACGGTGACCATCTCGGGACCCCAGGTGGGACGGGGATGCAGAGGAGAGGCATGGGGGTCCCACTGATCCCGCTGCCCCAGCCCTGACGGCCCCCCTGGCGCCGGCCCCAGGCGTCCGTGTCTGAGTTTGTGGAGCAGCTGAAGAAGGGGGGCGTGTTCGCCAAGGAGGTGCGCACGGGCGGCCTGGCCTTCCACTCTTACTTCATGGACGCCATCGCCCCAAGCCTGCTCCAAGCCCTGAAGAAGGTGGGCCACGGCCAGGCCGGGGGGCTCGGGGCCGAACAGGGCATCAGGGCCTTGCACTGAGCTGGCCATGCCTCTGCAGGTGATCCGGGAGCCGCGAGCCCGTTCAGCTCGCTGGGTCAGCACCTCCATCCCCGAGGCCGAGTGGGGGGGGCACCTGGCCCAGACCTTCTCTGCCGAGTACAACGTCAACAACCTGGTGAGCCCAGTGCTGTTCCAGGAGGCCCTGCGGCATGTGCCCGCCGACGCTGTGGTGCTGGAGATCGCACCTCACGCTCTGCTGCAGGTGCGTGCCCACCGTGGCCCTGTGGGTTGCTGTCCAGGGCATCAAGCAGGCAGCTGCCGAGCCCCTGCCCAGGGGAGCGCAGAACGGGGCTGGGGTGTGGGCGGGCACCCAGACTTGGGGGCATGGCAGGGTCCGTCAGGCCCCAGAGCCTGGCAGAACTTGCTTGTTGTGGTGCTGCCTTCAAGGGCAAGCCATGGCTTGGGGAGGCCAGGCTGCCACTGGGGCCCCCGGGGGGTCTGGGAGAGGCCGCAGCCCGCCCCTGTCCCCCCAGGCCGTCCTGAAGAGAGGCCTCCCAGCCAGCTGCACCATCATCCCGCTGATGAAAAAGGGGCACAGGGACAATCTGGAGTTCTTCCTCAGCAACATCGGCAAGCTGCACCTGGTGGGGTGAGTCCCCCACACCCGCAGGCCCTGCTGGGCTCCCCTCAGGGCACACAGCAGTTTCCTGCCCCGGAGTCGGGGTGTAGGGTGGGCTGGGTGCTGGGCTGTGGCCCCTTGGGGCTTTTCACCCCACCTTGGGGGTCTCTAGAAACCTCAGGGGTCTCTCACTCCTCCCTCCCTCCCTCTTGCAGCATTGACGCCAACCCCAACGGCCTGTTCCCACCCATGGAGTACCCGGTGCCCCGGGGGACCCCGCTCATCTCCCCCCTCATCCGCTGGGACCACAGCCAGACGTGGGACGTTCCTGCACCTGAGGACTTCCCCAATGGTGCCAGCTCCTCTGCCACCGTCTACAGCATCGGTGAGCGTGGGGCCAGGTGGGCGGGGAGCAGCCATGTCCCAGGTGAGCCGGACTGAGACCCAGGCCCGCCCGCAGACACCAGCGCTGAGTCCCCTAGCCACTACCTGGTGGACCACTGCATTGACGGCCGTGTCCTATTCCCCGCCACTGGCTACCTGTGCCTGGTCTGGAGGACGCTGGCTCGCGCCCTCAGCCTGGTCATGGAGCAGATGCCCGTGGTGTTCGAGGACGTGACGCTGCACCAGGCCACCATCCTGCCCAAGACAGGTGAGGCAGGCAGCCACAGGGGGTGGGTGGCTGGGCCAGGCGGCGCTGACCCCACACTCCCCCCGCCGCAGGGACCGTGGCCCTGGAGGTGCGGCTGCTGGAGGCCTCACAGGCCTTCGAGGTGTCCAATGGTGGCAACCTCATTGTGAGCGGTGAGTGGGGGCTGGGGGCTGCGGGCGGCCATGTGGGGCCAGGCTGCCCCTGCCCGCGCTGCAGCTCTGCCGTTGCCCACAGGGAAGGTGCGCCACTGGGAGGATCCCGACCCCCAGCTCTTCAGCATCCAGGATAGCCTGAGCTCTGCGGACCCCCCGGCCCCCTTCCGCCTGACCATGGGGGACGTGTACAAGGAGCTGCGGCTGCAGGGCTACGACTACGGCCCCCACTTCCAGGGCATCCTTGAGGCCAGCCTCGACGGTGGGTCAGAGGGATGCAGGCTCTGCTGGGGCTGCGGTTTTGTGGTCCCCACTTTACCTGCACTGTGAGGCCAGGTGTGGGAGACTCCGCCAGCCAACGGCCACCCCCTCTTGCAGGCTCTGAGGGCCGCCTGCTCTGGAAGGACAACTGGGTGACCTTTCTGGACACGATGCTGCAGGTGTCCTTGCTGGGCAGCAGCCAGCGCAGCCTGCGCCTGCCCACCCGCATCACCGCCGTGCACATAGACCCCGCCACCCACCAGCAGAGGCTGCTGGCGCTGCCAGACGGGGCCCAAGGTAGCCACACCCCCTTCTCCTGGGCGGGCGGCGGGCGGGCGGGCAGGCAGGTGGGCTGCTCATGGCGCGGCACTCATGGCATGTCCCCGCAGCTGTGGACGTGGTGGTCAGCAGCTGCCTGAGCCGCACGGTGGCGGGTGGCGTCCTAGTCTCGCGGTTCCACTCCTCGGTGGCCCCGCGGAGGCAGCAGGAGCAGCACGTGCCCCTCCTGGAGAAGTTCCTCTTCACGCCGCACATGGAGAGCGGGCTCCTGGCGGACAGCACGGCCCTGCAGGCAGAGCTGCAACTGTGCAAGGGTGAGGGCCGGGGCCAGCGGGCAGGGCTGGGAGGCCCCCGCGCCCCGAGAGACTCACTCGCCTCCCGCTGCCTCCCTCCCAGGGTTGGCACAGACGCTGCGGACCAAGGCAGCCCAGCAAGGGCTGAAGATGGCCGTGCCTGGGCTGGACGGGGCCCAGGCCCCCCAGGAGCCTCCGCTGCGGGGTCTGCCCCGGCTGCTGGCAGCCGCCTGCCGGCTGCAGCTCAACGGGAACCTGCAGGCAGAGCTGAGCCAGGCTCTGGCCCAGGAGAGGGCCCTGCTGCGGGAGGACCCCCTGCTCTCGGGACTGCTGGACTCGCCTGCCCTAAAGGCCTGCGTGGACACGGCTATGGAGAACCTGCCAGGGGTCAAGATGAAGGTCGTGGAGGTGAGCGCTCCCTGGTGTCCTCGGGGAAGGGGCCTGGCCTTCCGGGACAGGGTCACACCCCTGCCCTGCTACTGGTGCAGGCAGGGACATCGTCATCACGCTGGCTGATGTGCTCACTGCCGTTCCCCCCAGGCGCTGGCTGCTGACGGCCATCTCTACACCCGCCTCCCGGGGCTGCTCAACACACAGCCACACCTGCAGCTGGAGTACACGGCCACTGACCGGCACAGCCAGGCCCTGGAGGCCACACAGGCTGTGGCCCAGGCCCAGTGGGACCCCTCGGAGCCAGCCCCCAGCAGCCTGGGTGCCGCCGACCTCCTGGTGTGCAACTGTGCCCTGGCACTCCTTGAGGACCGGGCCACCGTGCTCAGCCACATGGCAGCTGCCATCAGGGAGGGGGGCTTCCTGCTGCTGCACGTCCTGCTCAGGGGCCACACCCTCGGTGAGATCGTCACCTTCCTCACTGCCCCTGAGCGGCAGGATGGGCAGCACCTTTTGAGCCAGGTGGGCCACAGGGGGCGGCCAGGTCTCCTGGGTGCCACAGAGCCCAGCCAGATCACTGACCGCTCGCTCACCCGCCCTGCAGGACGCCTGGGAGGGCCTGCTGGCCGCCACGGGGCTGCGGCTCGTGGGCCTAAAGTGCTCCTTCTACGGCTCTGCCCTCTTCTTGTGCCACCGGCCGGCACGCCCTAGCACCCCCATCTTCCTGTCAGTGGAGGACCCCAGTTTCCAGTGGGTGACCACCCTGAAGGTCAGAGCCAGCCCAGATCCCATAGGCCTAGCCGCTGGGTGCGGCCGGGACCCCGGGCTGAGCCTTGCCCACTGTGACCACAGGCCACCCTGGATGCCGACTCCACCCAGCCTGTGTGGCTGACAGCCATGGGCAGCGTCTCCTCGGGCGTCCTGGGCCTCGTGAACTGTCTGCGCAAGGAGCCTGGGGGACATCGCATCCGGTACCGGGCGCTGGGGCTCCACATCCCTCCCCACTGCCACCTGCCCCCCTCCTCCACTCCCCTCCCCCCCACCAGCGCCACCTCATTCCCACAGGTGCATCTTGGTGTCCAACCTTGACGGTGCATCCCCTGTCCCTGACACGGACCCCCGCTCCACCGAGCTGCAGAAGGTGTTGTGGGGGGACCTGGTGATGAACGTCTACCGGGACGGCACCTGGGGGGCCTTCCGCCACTTCCCACTGGAGCAGGGTAAGCCACCCCACCCCAGCCCGGTCCCACATCTGGGAAGGGCCCCCCAGGCTCCAGGCCCCCACCGGCCTCAGCTGTGCCCACAGCCCGCAGCAACCCTGCTTCCCGTCACCGCAGACAAGCCCGAGGAGCAGACAGAGCACGCCTTTGTGAACGTGCTGACCCGTGGGGACTTGTCCTCCATACGCTGGGTGTGCTCCCCACTGCGGCATGCCCAGCCCCCCAGTGCCGGCTTCCAGCTCTGCAAGGTCCACTACGCCTCACTCAACTTCCGCGACGTCATGCTGGCGACGGGCAAGCTCTCCCCCGATGCCATCCCAGGTGTGTGGCCAGGGGTCCGCCCGGGCAGGGGTCCTGGCTCTTGGTGGCCAGTTGGGGGGGGGTCTCTGAGCCAGCCACACTCACCCTCTCTCTGCCCCCAGGGAAATGGGCCTCCTCCAACTGCCTGCTGGGCATGGAGTTCTCAGGCCTGGATGCCCGTGGCCAGCGTGTGATGGGGCTGGTGCCTGCCGAGGGCCTGGCCACGTCCGTCCTGCTGTCCTCCGACTTCCTGTGGGAAGTGCCCTCTACCTGGTGAGTTGCCAGGGCTGTGGCCTGCATCCCACACCATGGGGCCCAAGCTGACCTGCCCGCTGCACCCACAGGACCCTGGAGGAGGCGGCCTCGGTGCCTGTCGTCTATGCAACCGCCTACTACGCACTGGTGGTGCGCGGGCGCATTCGGCGCGGTGAGACTGTGCTCATCCACTCGGGCTCGGGTGGCGTGGGCCAGGCCGCCATCACCATCGCCCTCAGCCTGGGCTGCCGCGTCTTCACCACCGTGGGTGAGTGCCTCCCCACCCCACCCCATCCCCCCACTCGCCAGCCCCTCGGCCCGGGCTCACTATGGCACGTTCCCCGCCAGGCTCGGCCGAGAAGCGGGCCTATCTGCAGTCCAGGTTCCCACAGCTCGACGACAGCAGCTTCGCCAACTCCCGGGACACGACCTTCGAGCAGCACGTGCTGCGGCACACGGCCGGGAAGGGTGAGGGGCTGGGCAGGGCACCCTAGGGGACATTGTCTGGCCATCTCAGCCCCCACGGGTGGGCCATGCAGACCCCAGACCCTCCCTTACCCTGCCAGGCGTCGACCTGGTCCTGAACTCACTGGCAGAGGAGAAGCTGCAGGCCAGCGTGCGGTGCCTGGCGCAGCACGGCCGCTTCCTGGAGATCGGCAAGTTCGACCTCTCCAACAACCACATGCTCGGTGAGGCCTGCCCCGGTGGCCCTGGGTAGGGGTGGGGGTGGGCGGCCTGGCCCTGGTGACACCCCGGCTGCCCACCCAGGCATGGCCGTCTTCCTGAAGAATGTGACCTTCCACGGTATCCTGCTGGACGCACTTATTGACGAGGCCGCTGCTGGCTGGCGGGAGGTGGCAGGGCTGCTGCAGGCGGGCATCTGTGACGGCGTGGTGCAGCCCCTGCGGTGCACCGTGTTCCCCCGGGACCGGGTGGAGGACGCCTTCCGCTTCATGGCCCAGGGGAAGCACATCGGCAAAGTGGTCATCCAGGTGAGGTTGGGAGGGCACAGCTCGTGTCAGCCTCGCTGGGCCCCAAGGCGCTTCCTCTCGGCAGAGCAAGCAATAGTTGCTGCCTGGGCCCGCAGGTACACGAAGAGGGTGCGAAGCCCACCCTGCTGGCAGCCGTCTCCAAGACCTTCTGCCTGGCCCGGAAGAGCTACATCATCACCGGCGGCCTGGGTGGCTTTGGCCTCGAGCTGGCCCACTGGCTGGTGCTGCGGGGAGCCCAGAAGCTTGTGCTCACCTCTCGCTCCGGGATCCGGACAGGTGGGCAAGCTGTGTGTGCAGGGGGCCATGGCTGAGACAGTGGCACGGGGAAGCCCCTGCCCTTCCCCAGGGCCCTGTCCACCCCACTGGCCCAGCTGCTTTTCCCTCGTGACGCTCAGGACACCCCAGGGTCTAGTTTACTCTCCGCCTCTCTGCCACTTCCGGGAGGTGGATGGGGTGTGGGAAGGCTGTGTTGCCAGAGCCCCGTGTCCCGCAGGCTACCAGGCCAAGCAGGTGTGGGAATGGAGGCGCCGGGGCATCCAGGTGCTCGTGTCCACCTGCGACACCAGCTCACTGGAGGGCACCCGGGACCTTGTCGCCGAGGCTACACAGCTCGGGCCCATCGGGGGCATTTTCATCTTGGCCGCGGTGAGTGTGAGGACCCAGGGCCACCGAGCCGGCCCCCGGGGCGGCCTTCTGCCCGCTAGACCCCCTGAGGCCCTGGAGCCAGGAGGGAGTGTTGGGGGCCAGGGTGGGGGCCCTGGAGCAGCAGAAGTGACAAGGGCTCCCTGCCCCCAGGTCCTGAGAGACGCCATGCTGGAGAACCAGAGCCCCGAGTCCTTCCAGGACACTAGCAAGCCCAAGTTCAACAGCACCCTGCACTTGGACAGGTAGGGCCATGGGCCACCGGCCCATCCCGGTGGCGGACACGCAGGGAGCGGCCTCCTCTCCCCTAGCCGTCCGCCTATCTGCCCTCAGCCCCTGAGGGTGCTGGGGTCCAGGGTCCCTCTCCCAGGTGGTCGCTGCTGAGGGGGGACGACCCCGCGTTCCCACCCCTGGCGTCTAGGGGCAGGCTGAGGGTCAGGGAAGCACTGAGGCCGTCCTGTATCTACGAGGACAGCCCTTCACCTTCCGGGGCCTTCCCTGAGGAGACGAGGGCGGGGCAGGCCGGCGATCTGGGGGCCAGCAGGGCTGACACGAGCTCCACAGGGTGACCCGGGAGGCCTGCCCCGAGCTGGACTACTTTGTGGCTTTCTCCTCGGTGAGCTGTGGGCGTGGTAACGTCGGCCAGACTAACTATGGCTTCGCCAACTCCGCCATGGAGCGCCTCTGTGAGCAGCGCCGACACGACGGTCTCCCAGGTGGGCGCCCAGCCCCAGCCCTGTCCCCGTCCTTGGCTCCAGCCCCGGCCCAGTCCATCTGGCCCTTCCACCTCCCACCGCTGCCCGTCCTCGCTCGCAGGCCTGGCTGTGCAGTGGGGCGCCATCGGTGACGTGGGCCTCCTCCTGGAGAGCAAAGGCACCAACGACATCGTGGTCGGCGGGACGATGCCGCAGCGCGTGGTCTCCTGTCTGGAGATCCTGGATCTCTTCCTGAACCTGCCCCACCCAGTGCTCAGCAGCATCGTGGTGGCCGACAAGGTCACGGGCAGCAGCCAGAGTGACGGCCAGCGGGACCTGCTGCAGGCTGTGGCCCACATCCTGGGTGAGGACGGCAGGCAGGGGTCAGACTCGGCTCCTCGGGCCTCGGTGGCCCCGTGTGCAGTGGGGGGAGGCGGGTTCCTCACTGGCTGCGTCACCGCCAGGGTCAGAGGGCAGGGGCCGTGGCACACACCTTCATCTACTCCGGCTCCTGTCACCACCACCTGGACAGCAGCCGCCCGGTGACAGCCCCTCTCCCGCCTGTCCACCAAACGCCCGGCCTCGGGCCCCCGGTACCCGTTCCCCCCATCTGGGCCCCACCTGCCCCTGGTTCTGACCCGGTGCCCCTCCAGGCATCCGTGACCTGGCGGCCGTCAGCCTGGACAGCTCCCTGGCAGACCTGGGCCTGGACTCGCTCATGGGCGTGGAGGTGCGGCAGATGCTGGAGCGGGATTTGGACCTTGTCCTCTCCATGCGGGACATCCAGCAGCTAACGCTGAGGAAGCTGCAGGCGCTCTCCCAGGCCGGCGCCACCCAGGGTACATGCCAGGGTCCCAGGCAGACGGCCAGGAGGGGCGGGGGTCCCGGGAGGCAGCTGGTAGACCCCTTCCTTGCCCCCAGGTCCCAGCTTGCCCACCCTCAGCCCTGCCTCTGCCCCTCACAGAGCCCCAGGAGGACGGCGCAGCCCAGCAGCAGGGCCAGCTGAACCTGAGCGCGCTACTGGTGAACCCTGAGGGCCCCACGCTGGCGCGGCTCAACGCCATCCAGAGCTCCGAGCGGCCCCTCTTCCTGGTGCATCCCATCGAAGGCTCCACCACAGTCTTCCACAGTCTGGCCGCCAAGCTCAGTGTGCCCACCTACGGCCTGCAGTGCACACGAGGTGCAGGGGCATGGGTGGGCATGTCCGCCACAGGGCTGGGGTCACCCCTGGGAGCAAGGGAAAGCTGCCATGTTCCCATGCACAGGCCCCTGCGGGCCGGCCCAGCATGACCAGTGCCTGCCCCCTCTGCAGCTGCCCCCCTGGACAGCATCCCAAGCCTGGCTGCCTACTATGTGCAGTGCATCAGGCAGGTACAGCCCGAGGGCCCCTACCGCATCGCCGGCTACTCCTACGGGGCCTGTGTGGCCTTTGAGATGTGCTCCCAGCTGCAGCAGGGCCCAGCGCCCACCCACAACAGTCTCTTCCTGTTTGATGGCTCCCACACCTATGTGGTGGCCTACACCCAGGTGAGGCCCCTGGACCTCTGCCCCACTCCCCCCACCCCATCCTCCCCACTGCTTGGTTGCAGCACCCCTTTCCCCTCCTCGTCCCCCTGCAGGGCTACCGGGCGAAGCTGACCCCAGGCTGCGAGGCCGAGGCCGAGACCGAGGCCATGTGCTTCTTTGTGCAGCAGTTCACGGATGCCGAACACAGTAGGGTCCGTGCCCAGGGCCGGGCTGGGTGGGTGGTGGCCGGAGGGCCCCCAAGCCAGCGGGGACCCAGGGCACAGAGGCTGGTGTCCTGAGGCAACGGCTGCACCTGGCCGCTCACTCATGGCCCCTCCCTCAGGTACTAGAGGCCTTGCTGCCCCTGAGGGACCTGGAGGCACGGGTGGAGGCCGCCGTGGACCTCGTCACCAAGAGCCACAGCAGCATCGATCGCCAGGAGCTCAGCTTCGCGGCCTTCTCCTTGTACCACAAGCTGCGCGCCGCTGAGCAGTACACGCCCAAGGCCAAGTACCACGGCAATGTGACGCTGCTGCGTGCCAAGACGGGCAGCGCCTACGGGGACAACCTGGGCGCCGACTACAACCTGTCTCAGGTGAGGCCCGCAGCCCCCACTCTGCCCCAACCTGGGCCGGGCGGGTCACAGGGTGGGTCACGGAGCCCAGCTCATGGCGCCGCCTGCAGGTCTGCGACGGGAAGGTGTCCGTGCACGTCATCGAGGGCGACCACCGGACCCTGCTGGAGGGCAGCGGCCTGGAGTCCATTGTCAGCATCATGCACAGCTCCCTGGCTGAGCCGCGGGTCAGCGTGCGGGAGGGCTAGGCCACCCTCTCCTGCAGTGCCCATTGTCGGACCACCTGCCTCCCCCTCCCTCCCCGACCCACACCTGGGCCCCTGGCACAGTGGAAGGGTCCTGCCGGTGGGACCCCAGCCCACGTCCCACCGGGCCCGGCACCACTGCACCTGCTCACCCGGCCGCTGACTCGGAGACCACCCAGTCTGTGAAGAGTCCTGCCAGCCACTCGGCACCATGTGGGGACATCGGGGCCGGGGTTTCTCTGTCTCAAGTTGTGTATTTATTGCATCACTGGGAAAGATGCTGGGTCCGGGGGCTGAGTCCCCAGGGGTTCAGGTGAGGCCGCCCGGGCGAGGGCCCCAGCTCCCCGCGACATGGTGCCCCAGCTGCACCTATGATACGGGGGCTGGGGTGGGTGACCCCACCAGTCCCATGGCCCACACCTGGAGCACCGACGTTGTGTCATGTTGGTGTGTTCGTTTGTCAAGAAACAATTCAAACTGCTGCTTGGATTTTGAAATGTTACTGTCGTTCATTGTCAGTGTAAAGAACCATGTATGGATCGTTTCATTTTTACACCTACTTGGTAAATGCTGCTCTTGACTTCCCGTCCTGCCACCTCTCCCCACGATTAAACTGCACGTTAGCTCTGGCCTTGGTCCGTCTGGTTCTTCTCTGTGCCCCCCACCTCGGGGTATCTGCCCCCACTCACGAGGTCAGTCAGCGCTGCTTGGAAACTTCACACACGGACACAGGCTCAGTTAAGACTCTTCAGGGAGATCTTACAGGAGCCAAGCCTGTCATGAGAAATATTTCTCTCCACATCCAATCAGCTATTCCCCTTCTTTTTTAAAAAAGTTAAATGTAACAAGTTGGAGTTTTGCTTCCAACCAAGATAGAATCAGACTAAGTCTGCCGTCCACCTAAAACAGCCAGAAAAGCAGATGCGTTGAGACAAGGGTGCAAAGACCCCTGATCTCGGAGAAGGGAGGTTGGGACCCCAGATGCAAATGAAGTGAGCTGAGCCCCAGGCCTGCCCGGAGAAGTGCCGGGCTGCTGGGCAGGGGTGCAGGAGCCAGGCAGAGCTGCACCTGGAACAGGGTCCAGAAGCCCCCAAAGGATGTGAGGGGAAGGGCTCGTGCCTCGCTCGTGGGGACAGTTTGCCCTTGACTTAGTTACGTATTTGCTTGGTTACTGGTCCCACTTAGACAATCTTGAAAGCAATACCCAAGAGGTTCAATTGTTTCCAAGTAAACTTAATGGATCCCAGGATAAAGCTCAAGAATAATCAGGTAAAAGCCACAATCCCTGGCAGCCAGTGAGAAAACGCAAAGGGGCAGGAAAATATGACCCAGAATGAGAAGAATGAATCAAAGTTGCCCCAGAGGTTAAAATAGGCAGAGAGTGATTGTTAACAGCTATTCAGCTGTTCAGAAAGACAAGCAGCTATGTAAGTTGCTGGAAAAAGGGAAAACGTATATCGAGCTTATAGAGATGACATATGAGATTAAAAACAGTTTGGCCCCGATGGCAGATGGGACGTGGAGAGAGGTTAGTGGCTTGAAGGCACAGAAGGGACAAGAACAGTGGGCAACCTCGAGTGATCTAGCACACTGGTAACGAGTCGCTGAGATCAGCAACGAGGACATGGAAGAGTTTAAATAATGGCCATATTCCCCAACTTTTTGCAAACTAGAAACCTAGCAATTCTGGGAAACTCAAAGCTCCAAGTACAAAAAACAAACTATATCAATGCACCAACTGCTTCAAAAATGAGAAAATCTAAGTAGGGACTTCTGCTTCTGGGAAGTGGAGAAAGTGTCCTCTGTTTGCCCTCTTCCTCCCACGAAGGACGACTAAAAGCTCTGGCACAGGACACAGCGCCAGCAGAGGGAGGCTCCAGGAGGCTGGGGCTGGCCAGTGAAGCACTTCATCACCTCAGGCGTGGCATGGTGATGAGTTCTCAGTATTTTCTTTTTGTCACAAACATCTTGTACTTGGAGCCAAAGAAGCTGACAACCCAGAAGTGCCGATAGGCACAGACAGAAAAAAGCCCCAGCAAAAGCCAGCTCTCCAGTGGAAGGGCCAGGGAAGGCACAGCTGAGCAAGACAGAAAACATTTAGACAATGAGTGCTCTGCTCTGGTCAAATACCCACGCCCACCCATCTCCAGCAGAGGTCTAGCAGGGACCCTAGATCATCAGGCCCTCAGATTGTAACGAGGTGCCACCCTTTCCCCTCCCTGATGAAGCACCTGAGAGAGCCTCCTGGAGTCACAAAGTGGACTTTGTCACCACTCCATGGTAATGAGCCACCACCCAGTCCCTCACTGCATAGGGGCCACGTGAGCAGCTGTAACAGGGCGCCCTTGCCCCACACAGCCACAGCAGTACCAGGGAAGACCAGTGGAAACCAGACATGCCACTGCGGCCAGCAGAAATGAGTGCCCCCTCCAGGGCTCTATCCACACCAGACAGTGATGACACAGCACCCACTCCCTCTGCTGCAGCAGTGTCAAACCACAAACCCAAAATATCCAGGTTTCAGTCTAAAAACCATTTGTGATATCACAAACCAGGAAAAGGCAACTTGAGTGAAAAAAGTAACACTCTATAGCTGTCAACACCAACATAACACAGATGTCAGAACTATCTGACAAAGATTTTAAAGCAGTCATCATTAAAATGCTTCAACTAGCAACTACAAACATGCTTGAAGCAAATAAAAAATACATATAAAGTCTCTGCAAAGAAACCAAACACAGAAAGAAGAGACAGATGAAAATTTTAGAACAGAAAATAAAATAACAAAAAATTAAAAAAAAAACTCAATAAAAAGTCTCAATAGTGGAATAGAATAGGCAAGAATTAGTGAATGAGATAGAGCCATAGAAACAAGCCATTCTCAACAACAGAGAAAACAGACTGAACAGTCTCGGGTACCCGTGGGGCCATAACAAAAGCTCTCGGTGTTCATATCAGCAGAGTTCCTGATAGGAGAAAGAAGGCAGGGCCGAACAACTCAAAGAACCAATGGCTGAAAAAGTATTCCAAAATTGGCAAAAAACATAAACCGATAGATTCACTAAGTCAAGTGAACCACAAACAGGATAAACCCAAAGAAATCCACACCATGGCACATCATAGTCAAACTGCTCAAAACTAAAGACAAAAAAATATCCCCAAAACAGCTAGAGAGAAATGACACCTTATCTATTAGGAAAAAACTATTTGAATGTCTGCATATCTCACAGCAGAATCTACAGAGGGCAGAAGGAAGTGGCACAACATTTTTCAAGGGCTGAAAAAGAACTGTCAACTCAGAATTCTATATCCCTGCATGTGTGAAGGGGTGTCCTAGTTTGCTAATGCTGCCAGAATGCAAAACACTGATTGGCTTTTATAAAAGGAGGTTTATTTGGTTACACAGTTACAGTCTCAAGGCCATAAAGTGTCCATCAACAGAGGGTACCTTTGTTGGAAAAAGGCCATTGGCATCCAGAAAACCTGTTAGCTGGGAAGGCACATGGCTGGCATCTGCTTGCTCCCAGATTGCGTTTCAAAATGGCATTCTCCAAAATCTCTGCATCAGCTTCCAATGACCGTCTTCAAAATGTCTGTCTCAGCTCCAGCTCACATTATGAGCTCCTTCTGCCTGAGCTTATATAGTGCTCCAGTAAACTAAACAAGGCCCATGCTGAATGAGCCGGGCCACACCTCCGTGGAAATTATCCAATCAGAGTTATCACCTACAGTTAGGTGGGTCACATCTCCATGGACACTGAACCAATAGGTTCCTACCCAATCCACACTAATATGTCTGCCCCCACAAGAAAGCGTTAAAGAATAATGGCTTGTTCTGGGGGACATAAATACACAAACTGGCACAAGGGAAAATAAAGATATTCTCAGATTTGTTGCAAGCAGACTTACCAAAAACAAGGGCTAAAGGAAGTTCTCTAAACAGAAAGAAAATAATAAAAGAATTCATCCTGGAACTTCAGGAAGAAAAAACAATGGAAAATGAAAATATAGGGTAAACGCCATACATTTTCCTTCACTTCTTGAGTTTTCTAGATTATGATGAAAGGTTGAAGCAAAAATCTGATGTGGTTCCTCATGTATGTGGAGGAAATATTCAAGGCTTAAGTGCAGCTGTGAGTGACATTTTGAAGAGGAGCCACAGCCAAGAGGGACACTTTGAAGAAAGCACAGGAGCTGCAGATGAGAGACGGTTTGAAAACATCCGTTGAAAGCAGACTCTTGCTCTGGAGAAGCTGAGAGAGGACAAATATCCCAAGTAAAACTAAGAGTGGCATTTTTGAGGAACTGCAGCCTAGAGAGAAACATCCTGGGAGAAAGCCATTCTGAAACCAGAACTCTGGAGCAGATGCCAGCCACGTGCCTTCCCAGCTAACAGAGGTTTTCCAGACACCATTGGCCATTCTCCAGTGAAGGTACGATTGCTGATGTGTTACCTTGGACACTTTATGGCCTTAAGACTGTAACTGTGTAATCAAATAAACCCCCTTTTATAAAAGCCAATCCATCTCTGGTGTTTTGCATCCTGGCAGCATTAGCAAACGAGGAAAAGGAGCTGCCCACCCCACCAGCACACCAGCACCAGGAGACAGCAGGCGCATGCCATCAGGGGCGCCGGACACCTCGGGGTGGCGGATGACCAGGTGGCAGTCAGCAGACATCACTGCCTGAAGCAGAGTCTCCATGATCCCCAGGAGGAAGTAGAGGCCTATCTGGGGAAAGCATCTGGCTTGTGGGATGGGCTTGTGGCCAATGAGGAGGTGGGCCGGGAGCTGAGGGGTGACGGTGGAGGTGAATCCAAGCTCCAGCAGGTAGAAGTTGTGCAGGAAGTAGAACCTGGGGGCGGTGAGGCGGCGGTCAGCCAGCATCAGAGCGATACCAGCAGGTTGTGTTCTGCCACCCCAGGTCCCAAAGAGGGTGGAGCACGTTCCCCAGGGATTGGGGAGAGCCTGGCTGCCACCCTGTTGTTCTGAAGGGGTTGAACATGTTTCCCGAGATGGAAAAGAATCCAGGTGCTGCCCGACGTTTGAGGAGGGTGGGGCCGAGAAGATGGTCTCCCCAGTGTGTGGATATGTTGGAGCACTCACCCAAGTGTTTGGAGAGGAAAGGGCTGCAGAAAAGGCCCTTAGGAAGGGTTAGATTCCTGCTCTCTCAAGCCCCAAGGATGCAATGTCTGTAAATGACTCTCAGACTTTGAAATCTAATGGAGTTTGCCCTGCAGGTTTTAGGATGTTTTGGTCCTGTTAACCCCGTTTTCCTTACTCTTTCTCCTTATGGCAATGGGAAACATTCCTCGCCGTAGGTCCTCCCCAGGTCTGCTGTCTTTGGTGCGGGAGCCGAGGCCATGTCAACCCCTCCCCAGCCTTCTGCCCACACAAGATTACATCAAAGATAATGGCGTTTGGAGGACATAATACATTTAAACTGGCACATTCCACCCCTGGACCCCAAAATGACATTATCTTTCCATATACAAAATACATTCATCCCACAACATCACAGAAACTTAAATCATTTCAGTAACAATAATTAAGTACAAGATCCCATCAAAATCAATTATAGGCATGGTCAGTCCTAAGGCATAATTTTCCTTCAGCTGTGGATCTCTGAACTTAGAACAAGTTATGTGCTTCCAATATACAGAGGAGGGACATTAATTGGATAATCGTTCCCATTGCCATAAGGAGAAACTGAAAGGAAACAGGGTTCACAGGACCAAAACAGTTCCTAAAACCTGCAGGACAAACCATTGGCTTTCAAAGCCTGAGAGTCATTTACAGAACGTTGGTGCATCCTTGGGGCTTGAGAGAGAGGGAGTCTAACCCTTCCTAAGGGCCTTTGTGGCAGCCCTTTCCTCTCTAAACGCTGTGGTGAGCGCTTCAACATATCCACACACTGGGGAGACCACATTCTCGGCCCCACCCTCCTCAAACATCGGGGCAGCTCCCAGATTCCCTTCCATCTCCAGGGCACATGCTCAACCCTTTAAGAACGGTGAGGTGGCAGCCAGGCTCTCCCCAATTCCCTGGGAATGTGCTCCACCCTCTTTGGGACCTGGGGTGGCAAAACTCTTCCAGAGCATCGAGGTGGAATGCCCACCCTTGACCTCTGGGGCAAACTCACCCTTTCCATGCGTGTGGGCTGCTCCACTCTCCCAGCCTGAGACCTCTTAACTCCAGACCTCAACCTGCATGGTTCTGTCTTTGAAGAAATTTTTTCTTCAATTTATTCCTTGTCTTTCTACTCCAGTCCCGACCAACAGTGTCTCTGCCAAAATCTGTTCTAGTTTGCTAATGCTGCCAGAATGCAAAACACCAGAGATGGATTGTCTTTTATAAAAGGGGGTTTATTTGGTTACACAGTTACAGTCTTAAGGCCATAAGGTGTCCAAGGTAACACATCAGCAATCAGGTACCTTCACTGGAAGATGGCCAGTGGTGTCCAGAAAACCTCTGTTAGCTGGGAAGGCACATGGCTGGTGTCTGCTCCAAAGTTCTGGTTTCAAAATGGCTTTCTCCCGGGACGTTCCTCTCTAGGGTGCAGTTCCTCAAAATGTCACTCTCAGTTGCACTTGGGGTATTTGTCCTCTCTTAGCTTCTCT
>PVKY010000344.1:0-53660 GCA_004027775.1 Bradypus variegatus | reverse complement strand
CAGGGGCGGGGCCTGGGCCGGTTCCGGGCCTCCCGGGGGTGTGGCCGGGCCTTGACTGCGGCGGGGGCCATGTCGGCGCCGCCCGCCCTGCAGATCCGCGAGGCAAACGCTCACCTGGCGGCCGTGCACCGGCGTGCGACGGAGCTGGAGGCGCGGCTGGACGCGGCGGAGCGCACGGTGCGCGCTCAGGCCGAGCGCCTGGCCCGCCACGACCAGCAGCTGCGCGCCGCCCTGGAGGAGCTCGGCCGCTCCAAGGACCGGTGAGGCCCCGGGCCCGGCCAGAACTTCTCCGAGGAGGGCGTAGGGTGTGGAGCCGAGATTGGACGGGGAAGAAGGACCGGGGGAACTGTGTGCATAGACGTGGGGGCTGGACTGCGGGTGGGGTTGCAAAACCAAAGCCAAAAAGAACCCAAAACTTGTGAAAAACAAAAACACCCAAAACTTGAATTCGTCAATTAGTTGAGAGATATTAAACAAGTGTGAATTCCTGCTTGTCTTAAGACAGAAACCGTTTTCCCACATGGCAAGATCAGCTGGTACAAGAGTGGTGCAGGGACCACCGATCCCCTGGTGTAGACATAGGGAGCCATAGTAGGTTCTTGATCAGAAGAGGACAAAATCGCTTGGCAGTTTCGACACCCCCCTGGCAGCTGAAGATGGAAGGGGATGAGACAAATGCCCAGGGAAGAGGGAGGTGCTGGTTTCCAGGTGGGAAACAATTCAGGGCTAGATGGATTCATTCGTTCATCTTTATGGAGCATCTACTGCTCAGGGAGCTCGTGGGCCAGTGAGGGGAGACAGAGGCACCTTCAGGCAGTCACAACATGGAGCAATTAGGGGAGGCTTCCTGGAGTAGGGGCCATCCAAGCTGTACAAAAATCAAGTAGGGAAAGATGTAGGGGAGGAAAGAACTGCAAGCGTAAATGCAAGAGGCTGGACGGAGCAGTGTGGTAGAGAGAATTATAATGGGGAACCTTGGGACTGTGGGAGGGGTGTGGACTAAAGGTGATGGGGAGTCTTGGGAGGAGGGAGGGGAAGAACCTCTGGTCTGTTGGTTCCATAACCGCCTGTGTCTCCCACCCCGCTAGCGAGATCGCTACTCTCCGGGAACAGCTGCTGACCTCCGAGGCTGCTGTCCACGGCCTGCAGGCCGCCGTGCAGCAGAAAGAAGAGCTCATCCGGCAGTTGCAGCCCCGGGCCGAGATGCTGCAGGACATCTGTCGCCGCCGGCCACCCTTGGCTGGGTTGCTGGCTGCCCTGGCTGAGGCTGAGCGCCTGGGGCCCCTGCCGGCCAGCGACCCTGGAGGGCCCGGTCCACCTCTTGCCAACAGCCTCGGGGAGGAGGGTGGCGGGAACCACCTCCAGCCTGTGGGGTTTGGGACCACAGTGTGAGCACAGATTCCAGGTGGACAGAGGGTTCCTGGCCACAGGCAGATGCTTAGTACAGACAGAAGTATTTTTAAACTTTGAATCAATCACCCTCATTGAGGAACTGGCAGCACTTACACAAAACCCTGGATTTCTAGCTTCACATATGACCACGCTTGCCTGGATCTGAGCTGAGGCTTCCTCACCTCTCAGGTCTGCCCCAAAAGCATCTGAGTTTGAGATCTCTCTCTCTCTGGTGGGTCTGATGGTTTCAAGTTCCAAGTATTTTAGCTTTTCTCACCTTTTTCTTTCCTTCCCTGATTCTTGTTCCCGCTGTATTTCGCCATCATTGCTGACCTTTTATCCCAGACCAGAATTGAGAGCCTCGAATGTCATGTCCCTTTGCATCAATTGAAAGTGGATTTTTGAATCCTGTAATACGTTTTTTCCTTAATTCTGTCCTTCCCTCCACCTTTTACCCAGAAAGAAGAGTGGGTCAGGCATGGCTCAGGGCTGCCGAGATGTTGGGAACATTCTGAGACAGCCCTTAACCTTTTCCTGATGGCGCTCTGCCTCAGGGCCTTTGCGCTGGCTGTTCCCTCTGCCTGGAATGCTCTTCTGAGATTTCCACGTGGCTGGTTCCTTATCCCTCAGGGCTTGTCCTCAAATGCCACCTCCTCAAAGAGGACTTCCTTGACCCCCTCATCTGAAATACTCCCTCATTCCCATTTTCTTTATGAAAATCATCCATCTTGCCCATGCAAGTGTAAGCTCTGAGAGGGCAGGGATTTGTCTCTGTCTTGTTCTCTGCTTTGTCCCTGGGGCCTTGGAACTGCCTGGCACATCCCAGGGGACCCAGTGGGAAGGGGAAGGATCTCTGGGTCCTGTAGGGAGCCAGAGGACCCCCCCAATACAGCTGATAAAGCCCTTAGCTGGTCCAGCTTTTGTGGCAAGCAGCCATCTCTTTTTTACGTCCTCTAGAGAATCTATTTTTTTAAACTCCTTGTTTCTACATGGTTCTCCTTGACCTGAGACATTAATAAGGGTGCTTTGCTTTCCATCAAGCTGAGGAGAGAATCCCCTTGCCTTTCTCTGCCCAGCCTCACGGGCAGCCCTGCTTCCTCACTCAGGGAACTGTCACAGCAGAAATAGCTGAGGGGCAGGGCCTGTGACAGCCTGGAAAGGTCAGTGGCCGTCCCCACCCTTGGGATGGAGCTGCCTGCCCGCCTGGTATCTCACAATGCCCCCTCAGTGCGCTAACAATGGCCCCATTTTCTCCTCTGGGTGGATGACCGGAGGGGAGCCTCTTTGTACAAGGGGAAGGCAGGCTGGGGCCTGTCTGTGCTCAAGAATAAACCTGATGGTTTTTCAGCCTGGGTCCTTCATCCTTTCTCCCTGGCGAGGTGACTGTGGTGTTCGTGGCCCAGGCAGGGCACTGCAGGACAGGGGGACAGACGGAATAGTCAGGGAAGCTTATGCCAGGTGCTCAGAGGGGAAGTAAGACATGGCCTCCAGGTTGGGAGGCCCTGGGCCTCTTCCAAGTTTTCAAGGTTATTGCTGGAACTCTTACACTCTCAAAAATGAAAAGATGCCAAAACGCAGCCACAACAACTGTAGTGACACTTTAAGTTTTTCTATAGAAAAAAATGATGCCTTTAACACTCACCAGAAAACATGATAAAGTACTTCCCAGCCTACCTGATGAATTTTGGATTGCAAGCAAGCCGGCGGGATTTTTGGCGGCAAAATGCCACTCTGTAGAGTGTTCCAGAAAACCGATGGCCTCTCACTGATGGTGACACGAATCACTGTGATGGGTCACTTGTAATCTACGAGTTGGTTTCTAACTGCGATGGCAGCTTGTGCCAGCCGTCACGAGATAAATCCGGGCTAGCAAAGCCCCCGAGGGTTCTGAGGTGCAGGTGGCAAGTCTCCAAACAGGACCCACGTTCCAAGTGCTGGGCAATGCCAATGTCACTTTCATCCGTGCCTGCTGGCGTAACACTTTCACTTGCAATGACGTCCAGGCCAGTCCAGGGCCTGGTGGGATGCTGACCTTGGGGTCCTCTTGGTTTATGTCTGGGGTCAAGGCTGTGTCTCTGTTCAGGGCCACAGTGTTTCCGGCAAATAATGTCTGAACACTGATAACCGATTACAAGAAAACTGCGATGATAAAAGAAACCCAGGCTGGTTCCTAAGTGCTAAAGAAACCGCTTTGTTGATGTTGGAATGGCTTCAAGACTTGGCTGCCTTGGCTCAGCCTTCACTGGACACGCTGTTGCGATGGGGAGGAGGTCGTGGTGCCCCCGAGCCACCTCAAGTCCTTTTGAGTTTCATCCCTCAGCAGCTTTGTCAGCCCTGGCTTTGGCTAAGCTGCTGGTGGAAGGGGGAGGGGGCCCGGTGAAGCCAGGGAGGGGGAGGGACAGGCCCGGGGTCCCACAGGACTCGGGCCTCAGCCCTCACCCTGCCCGGGGTCCACCCCAGCCGCCTGTGCACGGTGGGGGACGGCCAGGGCAGCGCCAGGCCGGTGCTGCCTGGACTTCTCTAAAGGCTGTGCCTCGAGCCGTGTGGCACCGGGAGGGTTACAGCTGGGGCCACTCCCAGTCTCCTGAGCCACCGTCCTTAGCAACGGTCCTGCCAGACAGGACGCGCCGCTACCGCTGGGCAAGGCCGGAGGGGGCCAGTCGGAACGGGACGGCTCCAGTGCAGACAAAGAACGGCCAGGCGAGCAGGCGAGGGGCAGCTGACCAGGGTGGGTGTCCCCCGGCCTCCCTCCCGCCGAGCATGGACTCTGTGGCTGCCACCGTGGAGAAGCTGCGGGCGCAGTGCCTGGCCCGAGGGGCCTCGGGCATCCAGGGACTGGCGAGGTGAGTGTCCCGTGTGCCCTGCCGCCCGAGGCCTGGCCCAAGGGCCGTCCCCCAGCGGTGCCCTCTGCCCGCAGGTTTTTCCGCCGCCTGGACCGGGACAGGAGCCGGTCCCTGGATGCAGGGGAGCTCCGGCAGGGCCTGGCCAAGCTGGGGCTGACACTGGACGTGGCCGAGGTTGAGGGCGTGTGCAGGCGCTGGGACCGCGACGGCAGTGGGACGCTGGACCTGGAGGAGTTCCTGCGGGCGCTGCGGGTGAGGTGGCCTTGGGGGCCCTTGCAGGCCTGGGCTCTGGGTCCCCCTCTGGGGATGGGGCAGGTCTGCGTCGCGGTGACAGCGCGGGTGCTCTCTGTACTCACTGCCTGGGGAAGGGGGCCTTGCACCCTTGGACCCCCGGCCACCACCTCCTGCCCCTTCCCCAGCCCCCCATGTCCCCGGCCCGGGAGGCGGTCATCATGGCTGCCTTCACCAAGCTGGACCGCAGCGGGGACGGTGTGGTGACCGTGGATGACCTCCGTGGGGTGTACAGTGGCCGCGCCCACCCCAAGGTGCAGAGTGGGGAGTGGACGGAGGACGAGGTGCTCCGCCGCTTCCTGGACACCTTTGACTCCCCCGACAAGGATGGGCAGGTGGGTGCCCCGCGCCACACCTCACCCCGCCCCGTGTCACGGTCCCCAGGCCCCACCTGTAACCCACCTGCCCCCAGGTGACGCTGGCTGAGTTCCAGGACTACTACAGTGGCGTGAGCGCCTCCGTGGACACAGACGAGGAATTCGTGGCCATGATGACCAGTGCCTGGCGTCTGTGAGCGGTGTCCCCACCTCCCCGGCCCTGCACCCTGCTGGACCCTTGCTGAGCCCAGGCCATAGCAACTCCAGGAGGCGCCTGTGGCAGGGGAAGGGGGCCCGGGGACAGGGAGGGCTGGAGGGGACTGTGTGGGAACAGGCTGCGGAAGCAACACAAAGGGTGATGAGTCATGGGCTCGGGAGCCCCCCGCCTGCCCCATGCTGAACCCCAAGGCCTCATGCCTTGGTCTCCTCCCCGCCCAGGGGATCCCAGCCCTGCAGCACCGGCACTGGGCCTCAGGGTGCTCACCTGGCCCCTCTGGCGTGTCCCTGGGCGGCAGCAGGCCGAGGGACAGAGGCCTGTCTCGGGAGGCAGCCAAGCCGGGTCACCTGCCCAGGTGCGTCAGCTTCCAAGGCCTCTGGGGCATGTGGGAGGTCAGGGTTTTAGTTAAAAGTTTTAATGTAGTTCCCAAATACATTTCATATGACAATCTTACATAAATGTTCAAAACACATGGGCGCTGTCTGGTTTTACTTGTCACTAGTCGGCTAAGGCTTAAAGCAGAGCTGTGGCTGGCTCTCGTGGTGGGGCCTCTTCTAGTGTCTTCTCAGTGCTCAGGCATGGGGGGGCTGGGAGCCCCTGGCTGTGGGGTCCGGCTGAGGGGACGGGCCTCCTCTCCATCCTCCGGGGGTGTGGGTGCAACCTGCTGCCTGGGACCAGCCCCGCCCCACACCCCACAGAAAGGCCTGCGGGGGTCCCCTCCCCTCCCAGGGCCCCGACAAGGCCCCAGCCCCGAGGCCAGGGCCATGAGGAGTGCAATGGAGCTGCGCCTGCTCAGCACATGAGAGCATCTGAGGAAATCTAAGAGAACGGAAACAGACCCTTTGAAAATAAAAAAAAAGATCTGCAAAATGTAAACCCCAAATGAGAAGGGGAGAGGGGAGATACAGAGAGTAGTTCAATGCCCAGCAGGCCCAGTGTTGACGCGTCTGTGTGCCGGGGTGGGGGACCCAGGCCTGCTGAGCCCACTGGGAAGGGTGGTGTCATCTGCACACGGCCTGGCCCCCCACCTCCACCCGGGGTCCCCCACGCCCTGCCCCGCTGTGCCCTGCCCTGGCTGTGCCTTCTCACCCAGCGGAAGTGGCAGAGAGAGGCCCGCGACACGAGGGGCTGAAGAAACGAGGTCCCCCAGCCCCAGTGAGAAGCCGTGACAAGTCTTAATGTGCCATTTCAATTCAAAGGAGGGGAGAGAAGAAATGTTCTTTTTCGTTTTCTCATCAATATGATGAGGTCTCGTGTCCCAGACCACATCCAGGCAGCCCCCGATCTGCGTGAACAGGCCGTGCGGGCCCAGAGCGCGGTGGACCCGTGGGTGGCGCCTCGACGCTGCCTGCGGGGAGGGGCGGGTGGGCGGGCGGACAGACGGACAAAGCAGCAGCCTCACGTGCAGCCGGGCGCCCAGCCGCTATGTGCTCCCGGTCGCCTGCCCGTCCCCTTCGTCACCAGCGCCTGTGGGGAAAGCAGGCCCTCACTGTCGGGCTCGTCCCCCTGCCCCCCACGGGGCTTCCTCGATGATGGCGGAGGGGTGCAGGGCCCCAAGCAGCCTCCCGCTGCGGCCCCCGCCCTGCTCACCGCCTCCAGTGGCCCCCGAGGGAACCAGCACGTCGTCATCGTCACTGTCGTCCTCCTCGTTGGATGGGGCCACCCCCAGCTCCGGGGCGGGCACCCTGGCCTCCTGCTCTTGCTCCACGCGGCTACGCAGGGCCAGGATGCGGTGGTGCAGCGCTGCGTACAGCTGGCCCGTGTCCTTGGAGCTGGCCTGTCAGCGAGAGGGACTGGGTGAGCCTCCAGGGCCTGCGGCTGGGGCCTCTCCCACCTGCGATGGGGTGGAAAGTGCCGGGTGACAAGGTACTGAGGCTCCCACCCGTGACGCAGCGCCTCTCTGCCTTGTGGGCACGCTGCGGCTCTGGCACCCCACCTCCCCCTGGTCGGGCAGCTGGCCGCCCTCTCTGGAGTGGATGCCACAGTCCCAGGCGGCCACAAGGCTCCATGTGGCCGGGTGTCAAGCCTGTTGGACATGGTCACCGTGCACGGCGGGGGGCTGGGTGACCACACAGGCCTCCCTCTGCCCCTGAGCACATCACCCAAGCCTGGTCAACTCCCAACCACTCTCCCAGGTGGACAAGGACTCGTCCACCAATCCCAGCAGCTGGCAGCGTGTCAACCCTGCACCCTCGGGAGCAGGTGGGAGGGAGCCGACTCATGTTGTAGACCGTGGCTGAGGCAGCCTGAGGCCGATTCGTCTCCACGCCAGGGTCCTGCCCCAACCTGACCGCCCAGGATGGTGGGCTGATGCCCCCAGCCCCACGTCCCCTCACTTCAGGAGAGCACAGCGTGGAGCTCCGCCCACCGTGGGCTTTCCCTTCGGGCAGATCTGGGATAACCCCCATACCCCATTCTGACATCTAAGGCATAAGCTGGGGCCACAGAGGGTGCGGCCAGCACTCTGCTGTGTACCCCTTTGCCCAGAGCGGGGGTACCCCAACGGTGGTGGGGACAAGAGTCATCTGGATGTGGTGGCAGCCCCACGCCCCACACCGAGGCTCACCGAGACGAGGAAGACTTTGACGCCCTGGCCCTCGGCGTCCGTGGCCGTGATGCGCACGCTCTTCTCGCTGGCCTTGTCGATCTGCATCTGGGCCCACAGCTTGGTGTTCAGGATCAGCCGCAGGCTGCCCTGGGTCCGCATCACTGCAAGCAACAAGGCCCTCAGCCCCGCCCCTGGGGCCCCCCGGCCCCCTGCACCCAGCTGTGGGGACAGACGGCACCTGCAGGGAATCCCAACATCAGAGGCAAAGCCCTGGGACTCGCCCAAGGTCTGGGGAAGCCGCCCACCTGTCCGGCTGCACAAGGGCCCCAGCCTGCCCTCTGGGAGCTGGCCCTGGCACCCCCTGCCTGATGTGGGGTGAAAGGGCACATCTCCCCAGCTCCAGAACTACCCCAAAGGCCACAGTGGCGTGAGCAGACTGCACAGGCAGGCAGGGCGCCGGGCCTGGCCCCCCGAGGGGGAAGCCTGAGGCTGGGGGCGGTCCCCTGTCCCATCAGCTCCCCACCCCTAACACCTTCCCACTCCTGGTCTTCACATTCACCACCACCTCCACTTCTGGGCCCTTCACTCCTGGCCCAGCCCTGACTTCCAGCGCCCTCCACTCACAGGCCAGCCCCAGCCCCTTCCCAATGGTTCTCTTAGCGGAGCAAGAGTGAAGCAAACTGCTTCTTAAAGTTTCCATCAAGAGGGAGAAACCAACAAGAGACAGACAAAAAGACTGGGCGGGCGGGTATGTGCGTGCGCACGCGCAGCACGGTGTGGAGAAAAGCTGGGAACGACCGTAACACTGTGTGTTCACCCTGGAGTGCCCACGTCCATGCTGCTGGCCTCAGGTTCTGAGGTCTGTGCCTGAGCCCACCTGGCCCCGAGACCCCGCACACAAGCAGCCTCTCCTCTTCCTGCCAGCCCTGCCCTCCCCAGGGCAGGTCCTGAGGGGTCCAAAGCACGCCAAGCCAGCCAGGGGTACAGAACGGCCACGCAGGGCAAGGGGTGGCTAGGCCAGCCCAGGGGGCCCCTGGGATGGGATGGCCCCGTGTCCACCTCCCCGAGCCCTGGGAGCCAGGCCTCGCGGGTCTGAGGTGCCACTGAGAAGCAGGGGGGCTTGGAGGGAGGCCGGGACGCAGGCCTGAGGCCGTGAGGGTGACAGGGGAGGGAGCCTGGGATTGCCCAGAAAATGCCCTGGGGGGCTGGGGGGTAGGAGGGAGCGTGGGGATGAGACACGGCAATCACAAGGAGGGGACTGAAGAAGAGGGGCTGATCAGGGGGCTCAGGGTACTGTGCTTGCTATGTGCACACTGGCATGGAAATTTCCAGAATAAAAAAATGCAAAGTAAATAAACCAAGAGACAGTCCATGGGGGAAAACAGTGCGGTGCCCAAAGAGGAGGGACCGTCCTTGCCCCATGCCAGCCTCAGGTGTGTGCAAACATGCCTGTGGAACGCAGCCTGACCCGCCACAGGGCCAGAGAGCCATGTCTCTGTGAAGGCTGGGAGACGACTTCAATTCAGGAAGATAAAACAAATAATACGCATTTCACAGAAATGTTGACTTTTTTCAAATACGAGTACAGACACATGCCTGTATACACATATTCATTTTTGTAACAATATCCTGCTGGGAATAAGATTTGGGTATAAAAGCCGGTCCCGTAGCTTTATTTACAACAGCTAAAAAACCTAGGATCCCCCTAAATGGCCGTCAGCAGGGAAATGACTGAATACATTAGCTGCCGATGAAATATTAATGTAGCAGTTTTTCAAAAACAGTTGCACTTTTCAAGAAAAGTTGATGCAGGAACATGCTCACAGAAATGTGAGAAGTGCAGGATATAAAACTGCCTCATTTCATTAAGAAAAAGCCACGGATGGGCCACCAACAGGTGACCAGAGATTTCTCTCTTTAGGAGATTTAGAGTTGATGTTTGATTTCTTCTGTTTCCCTAAAACAGGTATCGCTTTTATAATAAAAAACAAGTCTGAAAACTGCTAGGTACTTCAATCCCCTTTAACACTAAGAAACAAGAGATGCCATTGGGGTGGGGGCTGGCGGCTCCCCCGGGAGACCTGTCTCCCTCCCCTGCCCGGCCCAGGCCCCCGCACAGGGCCCAGCCCCTCCCCAGCCTCGGGAGGCCCCCGGCGCCCGCGCGGCTCACCCAGACGAGACTGCAACGTCCCGTCGTCGGTCGAGGCCATGTCGTTGAGTCTGAGCAGCCCCCGGCCTCTCTCTACCCATGACTGCGAGGTCTTGTCAAAGACAAACAGCTTGCACTGAATCTGGAACACACATGACAGCCCCCCGGTGAGCGCCTGCTGCCACCGACCCTGGGGGTCTCCGTCCCACCTGCAATGTCATCTGATGCCACAGGCTACCGGGGTCAGCGTGCAACAGCCTGTCTGTTGCCCAGCTCTTGAGCTAAGAACTGATTTTATGTTTTTAAAAGGTTATTTAAAAAAACAAACAAACAAAGAATCGTGAAAGAAATGTAATTACAACCACAGTGAGACACCACTTCACACCCATGAAGATGGCTAGAATAAAAAAGTCAAGAGTAACAGGTGCTGGTGATGGAGAGAAAGCCGCACACTGCTGGTGGGAATGGAAAACCGTGCAGCCGCTGTGGAAAACAGTCTGGCAGCTCCTCCAAACATTAAATACAGAAACTCGCCTCTGAATACAGAAAGGAAAATAACTCAAGGTCCATCAACAGAAGGTGGTCTTTCCGTGTGATGGAATATTCTCCAGCCATGAAAAGGAATGAAACTCTGATATGTGGATGAACTGTGAAGACAAGCTGAGTGAAAGGCCAGGCCCAAAAGGTCACGTATTGTACCATTCCATTCATGTGAAATGTCCGGAATAGGCAAATCCCCAGAGGCAGAACGCAGCTTAGTGGTTGCAGGGGCAGGAGACAGGGAAATGGAAAGTGACTGCTCACTTTTTTGGGGGGTGGGTGGGGTGGGGGGATATAGATGTTCTAAAGTTAGATAGCGGTAATGGCTGCACAATTCTGTGAATATACTAAAAACCACTGAACCATATACTTTAAAAGGATGAATCTGTTATGGTATGTGAATTTATCTCAACAAAGCTGTTATTAATAAAACAAAACCCACAAAACAAAGAGTCTGTGACAGAGACGAAGAACATGCAGGTCCCGTGGGCCCCACGCCCTGCACAGGCTCTCCAGGCACGCGCGCCGGCATGCGCGGGTGAAGAGGCCGTGACGGTCCCCCGGGGACGGGAGAGGGCAAAGCGCAGGTCTGGCTGCAGCTCACAGACACCAGCAGACACTGGTGTGACAAGTATTCACAGGAGTCAGGCGGTAAGAAAAGGTGTTTGTTACAACAGTCTGTAATTCCGAGTCTCAAAACAGACCCTTTTGCTCTAGAAAGCAAAACAAGACGTTCCTTAGACGAAGGCCCCTGGAGCGCTGGGTCCCCGGATGCAATGGCCCTGCCCCTCAGCCCCCCACGGAAGAGCCTGGAGGCCCGCCCAGCCCACCTCACCTGTAACACGTTGCTCTCCGCCTCCTCCCCGGTGATGACCTCCACTTTTTCCAGCAAACACTTCCGCGCGGTTGCCTTGGTGTAGGCGGCTGCCGACTCCACCAGGGACTCTGAAATGTCATCAGCTGAACAATAGTGACTATTTATTGGGTGCAGGGACAGTACATGCCTCTCAGGCGACCAAAAGAGTTGGGTGTGGCCCTGAGGGGGCAGCCACCCAGGAGGGCCCCACCTGGGACCCAGAGCAGACCCTGGAAACGTGCCCAGCAGTCAGGCTCAGAATTTGCAGGGAGACCACGCGGGAGCTGCCATGGAGCTCTGGACCTCCCGTATTTCCAACTGACAGAGGACCGAGGTCGCCGGTGAGAAACTTCCCTCTCCTGTTGCCACAGAGCACAGCGGAAGCAGGCAGTGACCGCCTCGGGGGCCCCGCGCTCTTTAAGCTGCACACTTCTGACTTCCCACTCTCTAAAAACGAGACCCCAGCGCCACCACTTTCAGACACTGGTCCAGCAGCTGGCTCACGGGTGGCCATCACCACTGGGCTGAGGCAGGGCACTGGGGACATTTCTCATCACTTGCTACCGCCTCGACTGACCCGCAAGCATCCCACAAGGCAGGACCATAATGTACCTTTCTCGGGGGTGGCCTCCTGGGAAGCGGGCTCGGACCCCGACTCGGCAGCTGTGGTTTCCCTGCTGGCATCTGAACTGACCTCAGGTAACTTTGGGGGGCTCTGTGGGGAAATGGAGGCACACAGGGCAGAGGGAGGGCTTGCATGGGCCTGCGGATGGTATCGCTGCGTCTCGACAGTGGCTCTCGGCCCTGCTCTGCCTCAGCAGGGGATTTCTGCCACACGGCTTTGAGGGCCTTACCCAGACCCGGCCAAGGCGAGGGGACAGCCCTTCCCCACACCCCAGCCCTGGGCTCTCGGTGCTCCTCAGTCAGCACAGGCAGCGCCCGCCTCCACCCCCCCAGTGCCCAGGAAGGGCAGTCCCGACAGTGGCCGCTCACCAAAACACGCTCACTCATGTTCTGGCCAAACACGAACTTGTTGCTGGAGGCGTGGGCACTGCTGGCCAAGTCCTCTGAACTGAAGGAAGGGCGAGCTGTGAGTGCGGGGACGTCAAACGGCAACAGGCCCCAGCAAACACGTCCACTTGTGGGTTTGCACATGGATGCACATGCGCACACACACAAATGCACATGGACAGACACACACACTTTGCACACACAGTCAGTGAACAACAGCCAAAGGCCTGCCTGGGGCAGTCCAGGCCAAGGCCCCACCTGGCCCTTCCCACTGCGGGGTGGGTCAGCGGTGTGCCAGGACGGCCTCTCCCGGGCGCTACTCCCCACTAGGCACCATGTGACCCGCCTGACTAGGCTCACTTGTCCCCCACCCCCAGGAAGGAAGCCCAGCTCTCTTACAGCGGCTGACCCTGTGAGCGCCCCCCCACCCCTCTGCTGGCAAGGTAAACGGGGGGCCCAGGGACTGCAGCCCCCAAGCACTCCACCAGCGTCAGCTGCTGCCCCATCGTGGCGCCTCCCATGGGAGACACCATGGACTGTGGACCCCTCCTGCTCTGAAGTGCCGCCACGTGTCTTAAAAAAACAAAATGCGTAAGCTCTCCAACTAGGATGTGTGTGGCTAGGAGGCGAGGGCACCGCTCACGCCAGGCCTCTCTGAGGCTAAAGACCCTGTTCTCACAACCTGCTGATTGTCTCCCAGGCAGAGACGCTCTCTCCTTCTGCAACACCTCGGGGGCACCTGCGCCACCGGAGAAGACACCCACCAGTGGGGGCCACGCGACAGCGCTCAGGGCCTTTGCTGCCCAGGGCACCACTGCCCACCCGGTCCTGCTCTGGGTGTGCGGCCCACATGGCCATGCCCTCCACATGCCCCTGGACAGCCCCACGGAATGTGGGTCCTGCCCTGGGATTGTGCCAGAGCCCGGGACAAGCCTGACCTGACAGTGCGGCTCTCCCAAGCCCTCTGGGGTGCATGTGCCTCTCCTCACCCTGTGCCCCAAAAGACGAGGCTCAGCCCTGGCCCCAGGGGCCGCCACCTCCCTGCGCTGCGGTTTACCCCACGCGAGGCCCGGGCCCGAGACACTCACCTAGAACTGATATACTGAAGGAAGTAGTTTGTCGCGGTGGGTGTTTCGGAGCTGGGGGGTCCGGCGCTCTCCATGTCAGCCATGTCACTGTTCTCGTTTATTAACTGGGGAACAGAAAGGAAACACTGGGGAATGCCACCCTCTGGAACGTCACACTCACGTACACACGTGTGCATGCGCGTACTTCGGGGGCAGGGAGGCTGTAATTCACTTCAGCACTACAGGCTTTTTTTGCTTTTGACTGTTAAGATACAGAAACAGCTCATAAAACAGTAGGTTTTTCTACCTTGTTAAAAAAAAAAATCACTCAAGCTGGCATCTTGTTGGCATGTCATCAACGCCTCTGTACCAAGAGAACACGGAACGTCCACAAACCTGGTACCTTAAGGGGTTTACTGTGAACGTGAAAAAGTACCCTTTCTCAAGTGCTTCGCTAGTTCTGTTCAGTACGCTCCACAGTAACCTTCCAGGAGCCCTGAGAGAGCTCCGAGGGGACAGGAAACCGGCTGACCCTCCCTGGCGTACCTGGGACCGCCCCCGTCCTGATTCCTCAGTGCCCACCCTTTCTAACTTGAGGAACAACTCGGCCTGGTCTGAGAGCCAGTGGCCGAGCCTGGTCAGGTTCCCGTGCCCAGCGGGGGTGGAGTCAAGCCCCTAAGGGACTAATTATTTTGCCTTAAAGCCAAGGCAACATAAACACCTATTTTTCAAGTCTCATGGGGGCTTTGTACTTCCCCTGGATGGTGAAAACTGAAGGAGAAAGTAGACAGCACAGTCTGTCCTTTCCACACAACAGAGTTTTGTTTCCTCTCTCCAGGGTTTCCCACCTCCCCATTGCTGGCATCGGGGCCGGATCATTCTCTGGGGTGGGGATGTGCATTGTAGGGTGCTGGGCAGCATCCCTGCCTGGGCTGTGCCCACTCGATGACAGTTCCCCACCCCGCCCCACCCTGTCATGATAACCCCAAGTCTCCAGACGTTGCCTCCGGGCTGCTAAAGATGCTTTTTGCCAGATGAGGGCTGGAAATGCCACAGAAGGACATTTCCTCCCTGTGGTGGAGATGGTGGCGCGGCCCAGCTCTGGGCCCTCCTGAGCTCCTGCACCGAGCCCCAGATGGCACAGATGCTGCCATGCCAGCCCCTCCCACCCTGACGCAAAGCCCCTGATGAGACCGACACACGAGGAAGGCAGCCAGGTGGTGACAGACCCCACCACCTCCTTGGGGAGGAGAAAGCAGCATTTTTTTTTTTTACTCTTCTTGGAAAAAAACAAAACAAAACAGTAGTCCTCAATGGAGGCCATCCTGCCCCGCCCCCCCCAGGGGACACCTGGGCAGTGCTGGAGGACGTCTGTGGTTGTCACGACTGGGTTGGAGGTGCTACCAGCATCTACTGGTTGAAGCCCAGGGACACTTCTCGACACCCTGCAATGCAGAGGACGGTCCCCCCAACAGAGAGTGATCTAGGCCCAAATGTCAACAGTGCTGAGGTGGAGAAACCCTCCAACAAAGAAACAAAAATCTCCCTGGCAATGGTGAAAGCACTGGAGCGTGCTGTCTGCTCTCTCCCCTGCTATGAAAACGTCACTTCTCCTCCCTGTCCACACCACTGGGAGAACCAGGGACCTAACGCCAGAAGCCACTCCTGTGCCTGGCTCACGGTGGGAAGGGGCGGCAGGCAGCTCCCGAGGTCAACCGCAGGTGGGGCTGCCCCAGGCAGGCCGCCCGGTGCCACACACGCCAAGAGCCGGGAGCACAGCAGGGGAGCAGGGATGGTCGCCAACATCCGTCACGAGGCTACCCCCCGCCCTCCCTTGCTCCCCAGTCCCTCAGCCCCTTTTAAGGAAGAGGAATTTGCTGTTGTTTGACCTGGGGGAGGCACAGAAACAAACAATTCACTAGTTCAACCCTCCGATCACATACCTTCACTCTGTCCCTCAAGTTTTGCCCAAACACAAATGCTTGGTGTGCAACTTGTTCTTTTTTCTCACAGTTTTCCTCTTCAGATGTACTGCTAGACTCATTTTTCTGGGGTTCTTTCTCCTATTAAAACAGAATAAACAGGAAAAGCAATGTATTTAGCCCAGATAAACAGGACAAGCAGCACCCACCGTGTTCACGCAACGCAGAGGGGACGGCCCTGCTGGCACCTGCGACACGGCCCTTGGGCCACACTGTGGGGAGGGTCCTGGGACCACCAGCCACGAGCTGCTGGTTCCCTACAGGCCCCTGGAGGGGCTTTAGGCAAATGGAAGCTGTGTGGGAGAACAGGGTTGGACCCCACGAAGTCAACAGTGGGGAGCGCGCCCCAGTTCTGCAGGCCACGTCCCGGGCTCTGGCTCAACCCCAGGCTGGGTCCTCTGTGGGACCGAGCTTGCCAAAAAGGCGTCAGGGCTTTAACGGGTGGTAGCAAGACTGTTTTCTGAGGGTACTCTTAGTCAGTGTTCCCCTTGCGTCTGATCTGCTTTTGATTTTAAAGGCCATACAGTGGCCTTTCTATCCAGGCAGAGGGGATTCAGAAAGGGAATGTAACCGCCCGACACGCCCAAATGGCGCGCCTGGGAATTCGTCCTCAGAAATACTTGCACGAGGGTGCGAAGTCAGGTGGGAGGAGGCTCAGTGCGGTGCCACGCAGGGGAGGGCTGGCGGACCGGTCAGGAGGCAGGGTACCGGGCCACGTCCACGCGGCTGCGACAGGGAAAGAGGCGGGGCTGCCTCTCACAGGAAGTAAAGTGCGGGCCGTGCCCGCCAGCGAGAAAAGTCAAGCTGTGGGCCACGTGAGTGTGAGTCCATTTCTGTTAAAAGCAACCCCATCGGCAACCCTGTACTTCCTGTATGGTTTTTCTGTAAACCTACAACTGCTCTAATAAACAAACCAAAAATTTTTTTTAAAAAAGCAAATGCGAATCTGTGTACGTTTAGAAATAACCCAGGAAAAAAAAATCAGGAGACAGAGAAGAAAAACTGTTGATAGGTTACCTGGGGGCTTCTTACCTGAAAAGTGGCCTCTACCATCTCCTTTATGGATTCTGGTATTGTTTAATGTTTTCCACACACAGGCATGACTTTTGTAACTAACCATTTCAAGAATGAATTAATTTATCTCTGGATAGTGGGGTGCTGAGCTACCAATCCTTCATGGCGCTTTGCTTATACTAGACAATAGAAACTGCTGTGCAATTTGAAAAAAAAAACAACTAAAATGAACATTTGGACTGAAACTCTGGGGATCAGTACAATGGAAAGACACGAGGCTGGGTTTTCTCAGGAGACCCTCTGAAGGGAGCCAAGACAAACGAACTGAGGCTTGAGCAAGGCTGTGCAACAGCGCCTGCTTCCTCTCAGCTTTCCTGGCTGGCAGGGAAGACGGGAGTTAAAACGCCAGCTGCGGGACCAGGGCACTGCCACATAAATTACAACTGTCACGCTGATTGAGAGTGTAAATGTTTCCTTGCTGTGTTCCCCAAAGATTCCGCGTGGCGCTGTGGCCTCGTGCCTGTGCAGGAGCAAACGTGGCCTTTGGAAACACAGTGCCTGCAGCGGGGGGGAAGCCCTCTGGGGACTGGCCCCATCCCAGGCCCACTGGGGCCCACAGGGACACTGCCCTGCAGAACCGCGGCCAGGGATCCTGGTGCCGGGTGCAGTCTGCCCCTGCTCACCCTCGGACGAGCACCGTTCCCCGGAAGGCCGATGGGCAGAGCCCAGTCACCTGTTACCGACCGAGGAGACATTCACAATTTTGTGGAGCCTTTTAAAGGCTTCAGTTAAACTACTAAGCAAATCTCCAGACCCTCGAGCCTCACTTGAGTGACCTGGTGAGCTTTGTTTTGTGCCACACAAACCCGCACACTTAGTTCTTGGTTCCCAACGGGCAGTTTGAGAGTGTCACGGTCCTGGGCGTGCTGCGCTAAGTCAGAGCTGCAGGGAAGGCACAGGGCCCGCCTGGGCTCCTGCCTCAGGACCACAGAAGGGCATGCGTGGGACCCGTGAACCTCAGGGGAACTTGGGGTGGTCTCGCACGGCTTGGGTGGCGGGAAGGGGTGGCGCTGACAGACATTTCAGCAGGCAGAAAGTGTCACATCTAGGTGCCAACTACACGCAGGAACACTAGCTGACGGGGGATATGTCTGTGTGTGGCTCCACCCCTGACGAACATGGAGCCCGGGCTTTGGAGGGACGCACCCGAGGAGCTGCAATGGCAGAGAAGGGAGCCAGAGGCCAGGGGATGAAGCCGTATGAGGGTCTACGAGTTCCCAGGGATGTTCAGCCCAAAGGAGGGAAGATAGGAGGTGAGATCTTCCAGCTCAAAGATCTGAGGAAGCGCTGGCGCCAACAGACAGGTTCCCTAGGATGGGACTGAGGGAGAACTCTCCAGGCGAGGCGGTGAGCTCTGCAGCTGGAACTGTCCCAGCCTGGCCCGAATCCTCGCTGTTGGGGACGCTGGAGAAGGACAGGATGGGTTCGCTCACCTCTAGGTCTCCCTCCAACTTAAAAACGTACAGTTGATTGACTGTCCTCAAGGCCCACGATATCCAAGTATCAAGCAGCAGCAGGAAACGAGTCATACTTCCAATCCAACAAACTGGTTTGGAGGTAGGCGGTTTGGGGATGTTATAAAATGTAACTGTAAATTAAATTATTTCCTCATTTGAGCCTGAAAATCTACTGGGAGGTAGAGGTTATAAAGTCCCAGGCAGCAGCTTGCCCTCTGAAATGGAAGGCGTGGAAACTAATGAACTTAAACAGATCCAAGCTGGCTTTTTCACATGGGAGATCTGGTATGTTGTTGCCACTCTGATTTCAAATCAATCTCTGCCAATCTCAAAAGCACGCTCTTCATGAAACGTCTCTACATGAGACAGTATCAAAAAACACATGCTGTCGCCCTACAGAATTCTAATAAACTATTTTTGAGCTGACCCTAGGGCAAACTTATAACTAAAATGGGCAAACACATGAGCCCCTGAGGGGCTGTCTGCTGTGGAGACAGACAGGAAGGGCACTTCTTCACGTAAATGTCCGACGCTCACCAATGAAAGCCACTCCTCCGGCCCCAGGAGCTCCCAGGGCTCGGGGGTTCTTGGGCTGGCCGGTGACAGAAGAAAAAAGGTGCTGCTCTCAGGCTACGCAGGGATTTATAGCAAAGCCTCCCTCAGAGCACCTTTCTCTCCCAATGATGGTGAAAGGCCCCCCTTGGCAGTCCTGTAATTTGTTTCAGTTACAGTTACTCACTGATACCAGTGAGCAAATCTAGAAAGCCTTAAAACAGGCTGACACGTTGCCCAGAACAGGTTAACAGTGTGTGAGCTCAGCCACACCCCGAGAGGGTTCACCCCCAGTCTGAGCCGGAGCCTGGTGCCCGGTGCTGCCCCTGTCCCAGGACACACGAACCTCAGGTGCCTGGGTCTCGTCAGCAGGCTCCGAGGGGCTCCGCTGGCCGGGGCTGTCAGGCGATGGCGACGACGCAGCCCCTGTGCGGTCTGCTGGGATGCTGACCCCGTTGGTGCCGCTGCTCGGGACTGTGAGACAGAGGGACGGCAGGGGAGTGGCGGGCATGCGGGCCAGACCCTTCTCCCCCGGGACACCCGCGGCCTGAAGCACCGGGTCACTTCCAGGGCTCCCTCCTAGCGTGTGTGTCGCGTGGGGCGACAGCGTAATTTCTCCTTTTTAAGAAAAGGCTCTGGCATCCCTTCAAAGTCACAAAATCTTAAATGAGGAAAACTCACAGGACTGAGAATATCTTGTTGTTTATTCCAAAAAGAACTGGGTGAGTTTTCAGTTTGTTTAAATGCAATGCTGCTGATTGAGGGAAAACAGAGAGTGTTTTACTGGAGAAAGAAAAACTACTCTGACTAATAAAAGTCTTTGCTCTATGAATTTTTCCCGTTAAACAGTTGTGATTATATAGGACACACGCAACTTTAAAACTGGCTTTGACTGTTCAGCATTAGATTAAAAAGTTTCCTGTGTATCTGAAAACTCTTCAGAAATACTAGCAATTTCCGTAATGCTGGCTGTTGAGTTGCTTCTGGTCAAGAATTCTTCAGTTAGGGAAACATGAAGAGGAAGAGTAGCCCACTGGAGTTAAGCAAATTAAAGACTAACTGAAAACCACGCCCTGCGTGGCTGTAACGGACACGGTTGAGGAGCTGAGGCCCGGACTGGCCGGCAGGACAAAAAGACGCGCCTGACCAGAATCACCCTCACACGTACATCCCTTAGTTGGGCCATCAAGGCACCAGGCTGAGCTTTCTGTCTGCGGACATGTAGGTGCAGACGTGACGCACCCATGGGCACGTGCCAGCTATCCCGGGGGCCTAGGGGGAGCGCTGGAGCAGCCTGAGAGCCGTGGGGAGGTCTGTCCCTGGGGAGGCTGGCCAGGCACCGGGCAGGGGCCTGATCCGAAGGGCCCTGTGAGCCGTGCTCCCTCTGCTACGACGCGACGCGGGCCAGCTGCTCACCAGTCTGCGCGAGGGCCTTCGGCCGGGGGGCCTGCAACACCGCCGGGCGGAGCACGCTGCGCCGCTGCTCCTGGGGCTTCTGGCTCGGCACACCTGGGGACAGAGCCGGCGTTCCCAGGGCCCTCGCACCCCGGCGCGGCACCGGAGCGCCGAGAAAACACACCCATTTCACGTCCCTCCCATGCTACACTCTGCAGGGAAGCACCTTTACTATTTTTTACATCCAAGATACTTTCTGCAGATTCTGTCATTTTTTTTAATAAGATTAATACAAAACTTATGCCCCAGAAGCAGTGGGGCCGCAGGTGATTCCCCTGAGATTTAGGGCTCTCTGCACTTGCTTTTCAAAACATCACCCTGAGGAAATCCCCCCCAAGCACCAATCCCTGCCCTCTGGAGGCTTCCTGCCCCAGCTGGCCCCGGGACCTAACAGTGAGCCCCCAGGCGCAGCTCTGCTTGCCAGGGTCGGCGCTGGGCACGCAGGGGCCAGAGTGCTCTGGAGAGATCAGAGTCAGAATCAAGCATGTGATCGCCAGGCACAGAGCCCAGAAGGCCCCAGGCCAGGCCAGGCCAGGCCAGGCCGCCCCACGCTTCGCCTCCACCTCGAGCTGATTGGCAGGGAGCTTGCTGGTTAACCAAGGTCAGGCTCCTTTAGTAAAGCGACGTTCCCAACGCTTCCTTGTCAGGGAGCAGAGACGATTTAGGAAGCAGTGGTGGGGCTGCCTGATACGGCTGGACCCAAAGATCCTTACCGAGAGGCCTGGAGGGATCTAAAGACATGCCCCTCCTCCTCCAGGACGGTCCTACCTGCGCTGGGTGCCTGGCCATGGATGAGCGTTGGCGGCTTCAACCGGAACCCACTGCTCTTCTCCTCTAAAAGCACAAGACAGAACGTAAGCAGCAGGCGGGGCAGCTAAGCCACGTGCGAGCGAGGGCAGGAGATGACTAGCTCTTGAACTCAAGAGGTTGTGGGCCCGGAGAACCAAAACACACCAGGGAGGAGAACCTGCAGAACTGCCTGAATCAACTGTTTGGAAACCCTGGAACACTGTGTGGCTCCCAGGGAAGAGCAGGAGGAAGAGGCTGATGACTGCGGGAAACACCGGTGAACTCCACCCCGGGGCAGCGTCTACCACCCCCGATGCCCCAACCGCACACATGCGACAGGGGGCCTGCGGCCTGGGCGGGCCACAAGGACTCGGTCCTCCAGACTCGGGGGCAGTGTGTTCTGATAGCCGGTTCCTGCTCTGGACCAGCAACTTCAGATCGTGGAGGGGCTGGCTCAGAGGGAGGCCACCTTCAACCCCACTCAGGGAAAAGCGGCAGAGGGGTCTCGAGAGGCAAGATCTACCTTTTTCCTTCTCTTTTCTATTTCCATTCTCCATTTGGGAACAAAAATAGTTTGGAAAAGTCACAAAATGACAGTTCCAACCTTCAACAACAACAAAACCCCCAGCAATCCCAGAGGAGTGAGAGAACTGCATTTCTAAAGTTTTAACATAATACTCAGAATGTCCAGTTCTCAACAACAAAAAAAATTATACAATACACAGAGTAACAGCAAAGTATGGCCCATTCATGGGAAAAAAAGAGAATTGGCCAGAAACCATCCCTGAGGAGGCTCGAACACTGGAACCACTTGTCAAAGACTTTAAATCAACTATCTTAAGCATGTTCTGTAAGCTATAAAGGAATCCACATACAAAGGACTAAAGGAAAGTAGGAAAATGTCTGAACAAAATAAAGAGGGGGAAATTATAAAAAGGAATCAAACAGAATTTCTGGGGATGCAAAGTACAGTAATCGAAGTGAAAAACTCATTAGATGGATTCAACAGCAGAAAACCTTGAAACGGGAGCAAATGTGGAGGATGCCCTCTTCCTGGTTTCCAAGCATACTACAATGCTGCCATAATCAGAACTCTGTGGTACTGGCGTAAGGACACACGGACCAGTGGAACAGAACTGAGAGCCCAGAGGTAAAGCCACACATCTATGGCCAGCTGACTCTCTACAAAGAAAGAAGTTTCTTCAACAAATTGTGCAGGGACAACTGGAAATACATATGCAAAACAACGAATGCAGACTCCTCCCTCCCACCATGTAGAAAAATTAATTCAAAATGGATCAATGACCTAAATGTAAGAGCTAAAACTATAAACCTCTTAAAACACTAGGGGGCAATGGAATTTTTAGATTTTGTACCAAAAGCATGAGCAATAAAAAATAGATAAAATGGACTTCATCAAAATTAAAAAATTCTGTGCATTAAAGGACATTATCAAGGAAGTAAAAAAAAAACCACCCATAGAATGGGAGAAAATATTTGGAAACCGTATCTGATAAGGGTTTAACACCCAGAATATACTGAGAAGGCTTACAGTTCAACAACAGAAAGCCAAACAGCCCAATGAAAACTGGGTCAAGGACTTGAATAGACATTTCTGCAAAGAAGATATTCAAATAGCCTCTGAACGTATGTATAAAAAGATGGTCAACATCATTAGCCATTAGAGAATGCAAATTAAAACTATGACGAGACACCACATCACACTCGCCAGGATGGCGATCATTGAAAGTAAAATCTGAAAATAATGAGGGTTGGTGAGGGTGTGGAAGCAAGGGGAGCCCTCACATCTGAGTGGTGGGAATGTAAAACGGTGCAGCCACTGCAGAAAACTGTTCAGGGACTTCTCAGCAAGTTAAACAGAATTATGGTACGAGATGACACAGCAATTCCATGCGTAGGTGTCGACCCAAAAGAAATGAAAGCCAGAACTCGGCCAGTGCTCACTGCGGCAGGGTTCACAGTAGCCAGAGGGCACAAGTGGCTAAGTGACCACGGACAGATGAACGGTCCCTGCAGACAGCGGAGCGTCACTCAGCCACAGAAAGAAGGGAAGACTGGTTCATGCCGGTTCACGAGCCTTGAAGACAGCATGCTGAGCAGAAGAACAAAGGACACCTGTCGCCTCATTTCCCTTTTGTGAAATACTGAAGGGTCCGCAGAACCCCCAGAGACAGAAGGAATCGTGGTCACCAGAGTGGGGAAGGCGTGGAACAGGGGGTTACTGCTAAATGAGTGTGAGTTTTGGTTTGGGATGACAAAAACAGTCTGGAAATAGTAGTTAAAAAGGGGGAAAAAAAAAAAGGCCAACACACACAAAAACCACAAAAAGCATACTGGCAGAAGCCCTGTCCATCATGGAGGAGGCAGGGGCTGTGGGAAGCATTGGCTGGGGGCAAACTGCTAACAACGGTGAGCGGGAGGGTGAAGGACGAGCAAGACGGAGTGAGGAGGGCGACTTCAGCGAGGGTCCCAGCGGCTGCCAAGGAGCCCCTGCAAGCGGAGGGTGAGTGCAAGGCTGGCCGAGCCTCGACAGCCTCGTCCAGATGCATGCTGTTTGCAGGCCGGCCCAGGAGCTGAGAGGCTCAGAAGCAATTACAACCTGACACTGTGCTCTGTGCGCAAGCCCTGGAGAGTATTAGGGAGCCACAGAAGGAAAGTCCCCATGATCGTTTCCTTTCCCGAGGGACTTAGCTGCCAGAGGATCCATCTGTAACAAGGAAGAGTATCTGTGCTATGAACAGATGTCTGGGAAACGAGACACATTTTCTGTGGTGAAGAGAGCAAAGTGGCGGACAAGGCTCTCTCTCCAGATGTTCCTGCAGAGCACTGCAAGGCCTAAGGGAAGGGAGCCAGGGGAGAGCTCCCTTCCGTGAGCAGGGCTCCTGTCCTGTCAGCTGTGAGGAGGCCACCCCTCCCGAGCACTCCAGAGGTGGAGCGCAGACCAGGAAAGCCTGGGGGCTCCTGGGGGCTCCAATGCCTGGCTTCAGTGCAGCTGCTGCCCACAGGGACCCCGTCATCTGTGTCCCTCTCAGGAAGGGAGACGGTCACATGTGACCCATGATTAGAAGGACCATCAGAAAGGGCCTGTGACCCCAACAGGCCAGATGTGCCGGGGAGTGAGGACCACAACTGCAGTCTCGAAGGCCACCGCGGGGGCTTCTGAATGCGCGGGGGCAGGCGCAGACGGGGGCCACGGGCAGCCCTGCTTGGCACCAAGGTCCGACCCACTGCAAGGCCATGGCAGGCTGCAGGTGCAAGCCCAATACATAAAAATGAGTTGTGATTCCACACACCTGCAATGAGTAATGTGAAAATGAAATTAAGAAAATCATTCCATTTATGAAGCCTCAAAAAGAATGAAATACCTGGCAAAAGATTTGACAGAGGAAGCGCAAAATGAATACTCTGCCAGCTACAAAACACCGTTGAAAGAAATTCAAGGAGAAATAAGTAAATGGAAAGACATCCACGTCCATTGGCTGGGAAATTTCACATTCTTCCGGGAGCAACACTCCCCAGACTGATCTAAGATTCAGCACATTCACTATCAAAGCCCTAGCTGGTGTTTTTGCTGAAACTGACAAGCTCATTCTAAAAATCTTACGCAAATTCAAGGACCCAGAACTGTTAAAACAATTTCAAAACGAACCAAGTTGGAAGACTCATAAAACGTACTACAAAGCTACAGTAATTAAGACAGCGTGGCACTGGCAGAGGACAGACGTACAGACCAACGGAACAGGAAATAAATCCTCACATTTACAGTCAATTGCTTTGCCACATGTAAAAGAATCAAGTTGGACCTTTACCTCAGACTATACACAAAAATAAACTCACAGTGGATTGAAGACACAAAAGTAAAAGTCAAAACTATAAAACTCTTAGAAAAAAGTAAATTAAGATTTAGGAGTAAATCTTCATGACCTTGGGTTAGGCAAAGCCTTTTTAGATATGACACAAGCAACAGAAGCAAACATAAATTGGACTTTATCAAAATTAAGCTTTTGTGCCTCAAAGCATATCATCCTTTGAAAAGACAGCCCACAGCAGGGGAGAATATTCTTGCAAATTACATACCTGATAAGGGACCCGTACTTAAAATGTATAAAGAACTCTTATGATTCAACAATAAAAAGACAAATAATCCACTAATAAATGGGCAAAGGATCAGAAGAGACTTTTCTTTTACAGAATATATAGACGGCCAGGCACATGAAAAGATGCTCAACCTCATTTGCCATAAGGGAAATACAAACTGAAACCACAAGATTCCATTTCACACCCACTAGAATGACTATAATTAAAAAGACAGACTAATAACAAGTGATGAGGATGTGGCGAAACTGGAACCCTCATGAACCGCTGGTGGGCATGTAAAATGATACCAATGCTCTGGAAAACATCCTCAAAAGGTTAAACAGATGGTCACCACAGGATCCAACAATTCCACCCAAGAGAAATGGAAACAGGTTTTCAAATGATCACTTGTACACAAATGTTCAAAGCAGCATTATTCGTAATAGCCAACAAGTGGAAACACCCCAAATATCCATCAGCTGATGAATGGACGGACAACACGTGGTCCATCTCTACCCTGGAATCCTATTCAGCCATAAAAAGGAATGAAGCACCGGTACCCTGCACAACATGGATGAAGTTGCCAACACCATGCTGAGTGAAAGAAGCTGGTCACCAAGGCCACATACTGTTTCTATTTATTTGAAATGTCTGGAACAGGACAATCCATAGAGATAGAAAGTAGATTGGCGGCTGCCAACGGATGAGGGGAGGGGCTGGGGAGCGTCTGCTAACGTGTCGGGGACTTCTTTGGGGCTGATGAAAATGTTCTATTACTAGGTAGTAGTGATGGTTGCACAACTCTGGGATATACTAAAAACCTCTGAATTGTACACACACACACACACACACACACAAAAGCCTTGTCAGACCAAAGTTTCTGATTATGAAACAAAATCAAATCAGGATTCAGAGCGGAACAGGAAGCTCTCCTCCCGTCACCCACGTGCTGGTGAACACAACTGCTCTCCTTGGATAGGCCAGGATCACCCAAACCCTCACTGAGTGTAGACAGACAGACAGCTAGACAGATGTGGACATAAACGTGCAATGCACACATAAGTGCTCCTGGCTCTGTCCGCTGAGAGGACCTGGGAGCAGAGACACCCCAACAGTGGGCACACCAAGCACCCAGATGCTGGTGTCTAAATCCCCCTCTCTCCATGAAAAGGAACCAGGGCTCCTTGGAGAAATGGCTGATTCCAGGGCTGGGACAGGAGAAGAACATCTCACATGACAGAGGGCAAAGCAGTGCTCAAAAGGATGACGGGCAGTGCTGAATGGTGTGTGAATGTAGTGGAAGGGGGAAGTTTAGAATCATGTATGGCACCAGAAGGAAAGTTGGAGGCTAAAACATGGGAATGTAGAACACAGTGAATCCTATGGTGGACAATGCCCATGATTAACTGTACAAATATAAGAAAGTTCTTCCATGAACTAGAACAAATATACAACACCATTACAAGGAGTTAATAGCAGAGAGGTGCATGGGGCTAAATGTACTTGTTGCAAACTATGGACTACAGTTAACAGTAATATTTTAATGTTCTTTCATCAACATTAACAAGTGTACCACACCAATACTATGGGTTAATAACAGGGGGAGATAAGGGGTATGGAGGATTTGGGTTTTCTTTTTATTTCTTTTCTGGGGTAATGAAAATGTTCTAAAATTGATCACGGGGTTGTACACAACTATGTGACAATACTGTGAGTCAGTGATTGTATACTTCAGATGGTCTGTACGGTGTGCGAAGGTATTTCAATAAATCTGCATTAAAAAAGAAAAGATGGGGACACGCCACAAGGACACTGGAGCTGGCTGGACAGGGATCCCGCTGGCAAGATCTGTGCCAACTTAACATCGTACCCCACTGACTAAAACAGAAATCCACAAATCCCCACTGACACAATAAATCAATGGATACATAAACAGGGAGAAGACAGAGCTCTGCCGTACAGTGGAGTGGCAGTTAACAAGGGCAAAAGGACTTTGGAATTAGACAAGGACACCATTTGACAACCATCAGAGTAATAATTCACAAAGAAAAGATTAGTGGAGGCTGAAACTAGCGGGTGCCAGTGAGAAAAGAATGAGATTCTCTGGAGTCTCAAAGCATCTGCCAGAAAATCTTACAAAGGAGAGAGGAAAAAAAAGGCACTTTACAGTGAAGAAACCTGGCAGATTCCACCCTAATCAAGTGATCAAAGTTAACCCCACTAGTATCAGGACAGGTAAACACTGTGTACCACTGGCTAGGATGTGCTGCAAAGACGACGACTTTGCGTCTGTGGGATCCCAGCCCACAACACAGGACTTGGATCTGATCACAGGGAATCATCAGACAAACCAAACTGAAGGCTGTCTACAAAGTAACCGGCCTTCACCACTTAGAAGCATCTTCACAGACACGGAGGTCACAGAAGTCCAGGGAAGACCGCAGAGGTGTCCCTGACTGCAGCAGAGACGTGCTACGTGACCTGGGGATCCGACCCTTCGGCTGTCAAGGGTGTGACCGGGGCGTCTGGTAAAAATTGAAGGGGATCTGTGGATAAGAGGTATGTGGAAGTGCCTTACAACTCTTCTCTGAATTTCAAATTTTTCAAAATGAAAATCTAGAAGATAAAGAGAAGCAAGGAAGGGAAGGGAGGAACCAAGAAACTTTGCTTTGCAGAGCAGACGCGTGTCTGACGGGACGCCACACTCCCATCACATTCGGCTACCAGCTACTTCCCACCAAAGCTTGGGCCTGTGAGTCGGGCCTGAACTGCCCCCTTCCCGCAGGGCTACCCTGTACCGGACGATGCCGCAGAGGCCACCATGAGATGAGAAGGGATAGAGTGCGGCAGCACAGACGGACAGACACTAGGCTTGGCTAACTGACCACCAAGACCAGAACCTCAGGCCGGCAAATCGCAACCCCCCTCCCCACAACAGCGTGCTGGCTAGAAAGAGGGGGTGACAACCAGCAGGGACAGAGCCCTGAGGGCCTTTACAAACCAATTTCCTCCCTCTTCAGTTGGGGGGAGGAGGTTGGCTCCAAAGATTTGCTTTCAGAGCCAAACTGAACTAAAAGGGTTGAGATGGTGCCATCAAGTCAATCTTCCGAGTCATAAAAAGTCGCCTCTTCGCCTGACCCCACCGTCAGCCCAGGGCACGACACATCTTGCAATGCCTTTGAAGTCGACAATGAATTTATGTAAGGCGGCTGGGGTTACAGAATTCGGGTTGTTAAACTTGCTCATTAAATCTTTTATGAGGAATTTCAGCCACATGGGACAAACTTTCAGGAAATCTTAAGAGGTGGTTCTCCGGCACAAGACCAAAAAAGGAAGGCGCTGCATTCTTCAGAACGGGTCAAGCTGTTTTCCTTAACATTTTAAAGCTTTGATTAAATATATTTATCAGAGCAGATCTAAGCAATTTTAATTAATGTAGGAATTTAATACAGAGAAACAGAGTCTGGAAAATTACACAAGCTTAACAGTAGTTGACTTTGGGATGGCAGAGTGGGAAAAGGGGGGTTGGATTCTATGTACTTCTGATTCGCTTTTTTTAAAAAAAATAAATATAACAAATACTGCATCTTTTTATAGTTCTTTTTCTTTTTCCAATGGACTTATAACTCCTTGCAACTAGGCATTGCTTGCAGTAACAGAAATTTAAGGGGTTTTAAAAGCCTATCCCACACTGGATTCCAAATCTACAAGCTAGAGATTTGGGGGAAAAAAACAACATTTAGGAAATGAAAAAGAACTCAAATTTCAAATGCATATTCCTGTTCAAGATCTTTCTGTACAATATCAACTACTTTCATCTCAGGAAACCCACTCCCCACGCCCCCCATTACTGGCTGTAAAAGGCAGGGGGGCTGGCAGCTCACCTGGTTCTGAGTCAGAATTGCCCGCAGACGACTCACAGAAGGTTGACGGCATAAAAACATTGTTTTTTGATACTGCTGACAAGGTGATGCAGGTGGGGAAGGAACAAGAGGGAGAAACAAGGTGAGTGAGAGAGGCAGGCAGGCGGAGGTCACCCTTCCTACTGAAGAGGGGCCGGGAGCAGGTCTCCAGGGTCTCCCAGCAGAGACATGTCCCTGGGGCCTGTGTCTGGGGGACCGTCCTTGTGCCCAGGGGAAGCTCAGTGTCTCCTGTGACTCGTGCCTCAGCCCCTGCTGCTTCTCACCCAACTGCAGTCTAACTTTCAAAGCCCCCTGCTGCCTGGGCTGCAGGCGGCCAACAGGCTCCCACAAATGAAGGGGAACTTGGAGTGAAACTCGTGACGGCAGTGAGAACAGATGCTGTTATGTGGAATCAGAGTGCACGGCAAAGACAGTGTTTCTCAGACTTGTTGTTGCCAGTTCTATCTCCGTTTCCCCTGACAATCAGGAGCTGACAGTCTCCCTAAGCGCCAGTGGACTGCAGGGGAAAGATTTTCAGGGGGCCAGGAAGGAAAAAACATTTGGCGGTGCTCTGCTCCTTTAGCCTTCGACCACAGCACACAACGCCCCCTTCTCTGCTGTACTTTCATGGTGCTGAAATTGTGGGTCAGAGGTAGATTGCGCATGAGGGGTAAAACCAGGAACCAGGAAGGGAATGCTCCCTCCCCCGACACACTACAGGGATCCTTAGTGAAGACGGCAAACCGCCCAGGCAGCTTCAGTCACGGTGCATCCATTCCAGGGAACATTATGCAGCTGTGAAAAACAACGTGGCACTGCCCAGAATCCATGTGAAGGGAAACAGGCATGAAATCCCCTGGGCTGGAGGGGTGATCTCGAAAGGATGGTGACTGTCTAAGTTATACATCCCCTGAGTTTGTCACTTGTGTAAGGAGAAAAACTGTCAGGAGTGTTTTTTCCCCTTAAAGTAATATCCTTCACAACTGTAAAAGATTTTACATTAACTTCCCAAGAGTGAATTTCAATTTAGGTAACTGGAAAATGTGTGTCTCCACACAGGTGCTTCAGACAGCTGGGAGAGACCCTGTGGGACAACAGCGGGCAAGACCAGCTCGAGATGGGAAGGTGGGAGAGCAGGCCCTGGGGACGCGCCAAGCCTCACGTCTCCAGGGGTGTCCGCCTTTCAGAGGCCCCCAGTAAGCGGCCCCAATGTCCCTTTCTACCTGGAACGTGCCCCTCTCCTACTCCAGCCTCTGCGCATGACCTGGGACCAGGCCTTACGTCTAGGGCCTCCACGGCCTCTGGGGTCTCCCTTCAAGGTCCCACCAGGCCCCACCTCTGGGGTACCTCCTGGACCCCCGTGACTCCTATTTATGCTGTGTGTGTGTGCCTGGGCTGCTGCACTGCACTGCTAAGTTCTAGGGCTGCAGCTGATGGACAAGGAGAATGCCCGACTTCCTACACCTTCCGTCTACGGAAACGGGCAGCCTTGACAATGAGGACATGGAATTAAGGGTGCATCAGTGACCAACAGGGCTCTGCAAAGACCATCCTCCTCCTCAGGGGGACAATTTCTTCCAGTGCCTCTTAGTCCACTTAGTTGAACACTCCACCAGTGTCCCTGACGGCAGACGGGAGTGGGGGGATCCTGGTGCTATGTTCTGGGCAGGCTCTAACCTCCTTTCTGCTGGAAACCGAGTCGCAGGTTGGTTCTAACTGGCTGGTACTGGAGCTGGGAGGGAGACGCATGACGGAGGGGAGTGGAGGGGTCACGAGCACAAAGGCTTTTATTGCCCCATAGAAGTCTGCAGCTTTTACCTGACTGTGAAGGCGGGAAGTGGGTTAAGGACGATGTTCTTTCTCGCTTGACGGGAGGGCAGTAACTTCCATCTTCTCGGTCTGAATCTGCAGGAAATAATGATACAGGGGGAGAAATATCAGGCCGCTTTCATGTCTGCCTCTGAGATGGTCCAACTTTGTAGAGGTCTCCTTACCTTCTCCACCTTCCGGACTGGAGCCACCAGCTGACCTCTGAAACGAGAGCACACATTGGGGTGTTGTAAGAGTCAAGCTAATGGGGCCGAACCACCTGAGTTCAGTAACGAATGGATCCTGAACGGCAGCACCGAGGACTAACTCCCTGAGCTCAGCCGCATGAATCACAGGCAGAACTTCAACCGGAAGCGCGAAAACTGCCTCCAGTGAACCTTCCACCAAGAAGTCCTCTTGAACGCTGAGGAAACACTCACCACCAAAGAACCTGTTTCACTCTGTCTCCACAGGTCACGGCTAATTGGTGTGCCAGCCCTCAACCCAAACACTGTCACATTTTATCTGTCCAAAATTCCTTCTGCCACGAGTTGAGAAGTGACCTCCATTCCTAAGGGCAGCAGATCTGTTTAAAACAGTCACGTAACACCGGATCTCAGCAGTTTCAAGGGGGGCTCTTTTTTCCAGAGCAAAGTGAGAACTTTGTTGCTTTTTCAAACAGACACATCAAACTCAACAGTTCAACAGACCAAAGAACCAGGTAAACACTCACAAGCTGACAGAGGAGGCGGCTAGAGAAGTTTTCACTAACATCCGAGTTTCGAGTGGGAATGCCTAGCAAGTAAGACTTCAAATGACATCCCCCACCTAGCCAACAAACCATAGGTGACATTCTCAGGGACTTACGGTTCTTGGGAACTAAGCAATCAAAAGTAAACCCCATTTATGAGCTAGCAGAGAGCCAACTTTCTTATTTTCAAAAAAGCCCTCCCGGGTCAAGTCTGGCCAGATGAGGACAGCCTGCCTCTGGGAGCTTTTGGGGGTTAAATGAGAGGACGCACGTGAAGGGCTTCGCAAACTGCATGCAGAGTGGTGTGTCCAGACAGTAACTGCCAGAGATCAAACCATGGATGATGGGGCCAGAAGAGAACCCCCTGAAGCAAGGGGAGGCACACTTTTTTCTGTAAAGGGCAAGATCGCCAATATTTTTCGCCTTGCGGGTCACAGCGTGGGTCCATCATACACTCATTTGCTTGACAATCCTCTGAGCTCGTGGGCTGTATAAAGAGAGTTTGGCAACCCTTGTGTGCACGGGCAGTGAGAGCCCGGAGCAGACAGGGATCCCGCCCACTTGCTTGAAGTCACACAGCTAACTCGTGACAGTAAGGGAGAGGACCCTATCTGGATCGTCTCCTCCTCCCCTCAAGATGACAACCTGTGCTTGTCACAAGAGAGAGAGCCTGGGCTTCTCTGCCTGAAGCCGGGGTTCTAGGAATTCTCTAGGAAGGAGGCTGGGAGTGTGCCCATGACACGGGGAGAGGATGGGCAGGCTCAGAGACCACTGCTTGGCCGAGTGCGTGGGAAACCTGAAAGCCTCAAGCAGAACGCGAGTTTTACCAGTTACTGGGGCAACTTGGAGAACAGTGGCTGGAACACAAGAGTGGAATGCAAACATGGCTCCATCCTTTCTACATCACCAAGGCTTGGAGAATTTAGTCATTTTTCCCCGGCCCAAGTGTGGAACCTGGGGTGAATGATGGATCTTGCCCAGGCGTAGGTTTCCTCCTGTGGAAAGGGGAGCGGATGCTGGTGCTTCCCTCACAGGGAGGGTGACGGTTCAGAGTGCCAGGAGCAGCCCAGGGTCTGGCACACCGGCAACAGTGAAACTGCTGTTGCCACAACTGCTCGGGGCTTAGGACTGGACGTGACTGAATTCAGCAAGCTCAGTTCTACTTCACTGAACCCCTGGGACAGGCCGGGTGCCGGGCAGTGTTGGGGGAAGGGCTGCAGACCTCCAGGGACAGTAGAAGACAGGAGAGCCGGGAGTGTACAGTGAGTCCTGGGTGCAGCTGGGACAGATGGGCACAAAGACGTGTTCTGGTAGCGCTCTGATTCTTCAGAGGCCAGAGCCCGTCTGTGGGGACCCTCTTTTTCCTCGGGGCACAGCAGCTTCCGGTACAGGTCACCTTCACACTTCGCAGAGGTGAGGGATTTGTACTGCCCAGCTGCAGAGAAACCTCAGCCTCCAATGGTGACGGGGGCCCCAGCCACTGCCTCTGACTGGCCCTGACACCAGTGGCAGAGTGGGAAGCCAGCCCTGCACCCCCAGCAACTCTAGGCAGCTCTGAGAAGAGACACATTCCCCTTGATCTCTCACCTGCACCCCCCATACGTTCCCCTAGCATGTGCTGTTCTGTGCATCAAGGGGCAAACCCCACGCCCACCCCCTATGTCCTGTGGAGGTGCCAGGGAGAGACGGAGAACCATGCCTCAGTCTACACTGATTTTCTTCTTGCACTTCTCCTGCACCCCACCTGACATGCAGTCACTCAGGACTCCTGAGGAGTGCTGCCCACTCCCTGGATCACCCGGGGTTTTCTCCTAGGCCACCTCTTGTCTCTGGCAGGCCCTGGCTCTGCACCCTCCTGGACCCTGCAGGACGGCGTGGTCTCCGGGTGCTTCCATGAGGTCCTTCTGTGAGGCAGGTGCTCTGCACCAGTGCTGCCAGGCTCTGCTGCTCTTGTCCTCCGCCTTCTCTGTCCCTCCCCTTGGCCTGGCCTTGTGGCTCTAGAGGCTTTTCCTTTTAATTCAGCAAGCATCTCAACTCTCTTGAAACCTGCACCCAGTGGTCTAGACGTGAAAGCTGCCCCTTGTGGAATGACCTTGGGCTCCGTGAAAGGGCCACACTTTGCCCACCTCTGGGCCCCGGCCCCTCTGTCCCTTCTCCAGTGACATCCTCTTTCTCTTTCCCTCCCTGACTTCCCAGATGAGTACCAACTCCTGCCGATTCCAACTCATGGTCCCAGGTTTGTAGAGTCACATGACCTGGGATGGAATCCCCGACTAGACCCTGAGTTCCAGAAGGGCGCTTGTCCGTGGCACACACAGGAGCTCACTCAGCATTTGTTCAACGAAGGGACACCACATCCCAGGCACTCCAGAAGCAAAGGAGGAGCAGCGAAGGCACGTGCCCCTGACGTCACAGTGGGAGTCATACATGGGGCAAGGACCCCTCTCTGAGCCAGCGGCTCTGGAAGCCTTCAGTCCCTGAGCTGCCTCAGGTTTTTTCAGCCCCTGCACAGGACAGTCCCCCCAGTGCCTCCATCTCCAGAGGCCCTGGCACCTAACTTTCTTCGACTCACTGGTGATTTAGGTATTAAATTTCCACATCTCCGAACTTCCCAGATTTCCTTTTGTGCTTGGTTTCTGACTTCATTCCAATGTGGCTGGAGAACACATCTGGTATGATTTCAAACCTTTTAAATTAAGGCACTGAGACTTGCTTTCAGGCCCAGTACCTGGGCTATCCTGGGCTGGGGCAAGTGTGTCCCACGGTCCGCACACACCTGCTCGGTCTGGCTGGTCTATGGAGCTCAGGGTCCTGGCTGCGGGCTGACGCTGGCCTCACTGCTCCAGCCATTACTCAATATGGGGGATTGACGGTGCTGCCTCTGAGGGTTGAACCGTCCGTCTTGTTTCCGTTCCGCTCTTCCCGTTTCCACTTTGTGTACTGGGGGCTCTGGTGAACACACCCGACTATGTGTGTCTGAGCCCCACGTGGCTCTCTTGGTCCTGTTCACTGTTACCCCTCAGGGGCCGCCCAATCACCTCCCCCGATGAGAGCACACAGTCATCCACAATCCCCTTGCCCGGGCAAAAGCAGCTCCGATTTACCCCACTCTACCTTCTTTTTCTTCATCACGGTTGAAATGAGCGGATTCTCCTGTCTGTCTGTCTCCCTGCGAGGGTGAGAGACCTTCACAGCTCATACCCTACACCCAGCGCGCTGTCTGGGCACCAGACACTTGCTAAGTATTTGCCGCATGAGTGGAGTCAGCGCCCTCCACTACATCCCCTTCAGAGACCCTGAGAAGAGTGGTGTGGGCCAGACAAGATTCAGAGACTCCTGGATCTCCAGACCTCACAAGACCCTCAGGCTCATCCCCAAATCTCTTCTGAGAGCCTTTCCACAAACAGGCTGGCCCCTTGGTCCCAGAGGGAGGCCGGGTCCCAGGAAAGACAACACGGTGCAGGGAGCGCCTTGCGGATGCCAGGGGGACCTCCAGCGGGGTCCGAAACAGCGGGCTTGAAGCTAACACTCCAACCTCTCAACTAGTAGAAGGAAGCAGGCAGGCAGTGAAACAAAGTCACCTCCACTTGCCTCCGGGTAGCCAACCCTTCCAGAAACCCTCAACAGCCGGCTAAGCGGTCAGGCCCTGACGGGCACGGAGGGCCTCTCCTCTCAGGAGGCCTGAGCCTGCCGTCCAGCTGGCACGTGCCATCTTCCCCCAAAGCAGGAAAAGGTTTGGGGTTCAGGAACTCCCCTTCAAGCCACCCTGAGCCCCACCCAAGGAGAACATCAGCTCCACATCTCCCTTGGCCACTGCTCTCTGGCAGTCTATACCTCCATGTCATTGCCACTGGGGTTCACCCCTCACCCCCCAAAGGAGTGGGTACCCTGCGGGCAGCCCAGGATACCCCCTGCACATGCGAGGAGGACCTGAGAGCTGTGTGGGGAGGAGTGGGGGCAGGCATGGCATGAAAGCCCCGTTTCCTTCTCTGTCTTTTCCCAAACTAGAGCCTGCTGCTGCAAGGAGGCCTTCAGGATGACCTCCAGGGAACGCCAGGGTTAGCACCCATTCGGGAGACCACGATGAAAACATCCCAGATCAACACTCAAAAGACGGGAAAGCCCTGTGGCATGGCCGACACCCCCAACGCGGTGAGGTGCCGACTCATCCCGGGAGCTACAGCTCACCAAGTGCCCGAGGGCAGCACCACGGCCGTCTGGCAGCTGGGTTGAGGCAGCAGCAGTGAGTTTTCTGCCCCTAGGAACCCACGGAACCTGAAACGAAGCAGCTCAGTTCTGTGGGGTGTGTCAAACCCCACTGCTGAGAACAGAATGTGGGTGACACATGGCCCAGGAGAGAACTGCGGACACGAGAAGCATCTGCCTAGCTCTGTATAAACCAGGAAGAGGAGAAATGATGGCTGTCACGCTTATTAACCATCCCCCCTCGGCGGTCTTGTGGGGTGGCCTGGCGTGGCCTTAAGGACAGATGTCAGGCCGGGAGAGGGCACAGGTGAGCGTGGGCACCCTCGCCCGTCCTCTGAGGCCTAGCATTTGCGTGCCTGCCAGTCCAGGTGCAGGGATGCACCTGGGGGCTGTGTTCTTGGCAAAGAACTGCCCCCCTCCCCAGAACAGACTGGAAAGCAAGACCATGTCAGGTAAATTCCTTCTGGAAAATGCTGGATACATCTGGCTGGGCCTCAGTGACCAACATCTAGACTGACCGGCTAGAAAGCTGGGCTGGTTACTGCTGCAAGAAAATGGATGCTGGGGTTTGCAGTATGTTAAGGGTGGGGCCCGTTTGCTTGCCTCTGTCTTCCTATGTCCCACGGGCCAACTCAATGCTGTTTATTCTGTGACTGAGGCAGCCAGCTTGGAAATTCTTACCCAAAAGGCAGACACGGAACAAAAGAGAGGGGTGGCCTCCGAAGGTCTGCTGCTGTGGGTGGCGGGGTCACGGCCAGTGCAGGAGTTCGGAGACGAGGGGCGCGGTCTAGTCGGGGGGCTCATTCCAGGAGCCTCTAAGCTCCCTGCTGTGTCTAATAAACATACTTTCGACTCGGCAGGCCTTGGCATGGAGCTTCAGCCTGGCTCGAGCCAACCAGGCTCAGGGTTAGCACTAAGAACTGCTTACTTTCTCCGGATCAAGAAGAGAACTTAATCTGGATGTCATTTGGTCTTCTTCAAGCTGTCTTCTGAGAGCCAGGAAGTCTGGTATATATAGACTTTTTCCTAGTACTGAGCCTTCAGTGGCCCGAGCTCTAAAGGGACTGAAAGATAATAAGGGCCTTTTATAAGCAACGATTCAGCGAGGCACTATTTGTTATGAAGAACTCTGGGCTTTACATTTCCCCCGGGATCAGAGAATAAAGAACAGACGAAATGTGATGGATGAGACCTGCTAGGTAACACGCCAGCAGTTTTCTGATTCCAGGGTGGGACAGCGCGAGGTCCAAGTCTGTTCTGGCGCAGACTTCGCCAGAGGACAATCCTCACCCGAAGAGAACCTGGGATTGGGTTCTGTCTGATTTATGGCCTAAATGACCTAAAAAAAACATTTTCTTTGCCTTTAACCTGCCTAGCCAGTAGAGGAAGCCAATTAAGGGGAACTATCGGCAACTGCAGGGTTTTGTCTGCTGAGCCCAAGGAGAAAGCCCTACTTGGCTCAGAGCTGTCACCAAGTGGTGTAACGCTGGAGCTGCCTGGGGTTTCTGAAGAGACTGGGCCTTCCTACAGTTACATTAAAATGAAATGCTCTAAATATGTATGTTACACCTAAAATGACAAACAACCCCTGGCCTTTAGCACTGTGTTTGTGTCTTCCTAAGCTACTCCCCCAAACCATCATCCTGGCCTCCTCCCCTCTCCTCTGGGGACAACCCACGCCAAGCTTCCGTGCAGTAATGTGCCATCTTCCATTTGCCGGTTAGGGACCACTTGGATTTCTTGGGATTGGAGTCTCCGTTCCCAAGTGCACAAGAACCAGGAAGCTGAGCTCCAGCAGACGGGTGCCACTGGGCTGGCTGCAGGTCCCTGGGGTGCCTCCCGGTGGGCGACGAGAAGAGGGCCACGAAATCCCCCGTGCCTCTCAGGGCAGTGCGGCTCACCAAAAAGCCTCCGGGATCCACTTGTTTACCACTCTCCTTTGCAAACCCTCAGCCTCTTTGGCTGGAGATTCCTACATCAGCTGGTCCTCCTTCAAGCTAGGGCACAAATGGGGGGATCCAGGGAAAGATCATCTGTTCTCAGGCAGCTGATGACAGAGAACCAAGAACGTGGTTTCCTGGCCTTGCAAAGGCCCAAGACACAATGACTCCCAGTGCCTGGCTCGGAAGTTTTCAGAGGCAGTTGTGCCCATAAACTGTGACCCCTCCCCCCAGTCCCGCCGTGTGGGCCCTCGTGTGCTCTAGCGAGGGCTGAGCTCCCAGGACGCTCTGGCACAAGTGCCTCCCAGCTTGCATCCTTACCACGGCGTCCGAATATATGTCATGGCCCCAAACCCACTTCCCTCCACCCCCCATATGTTATGGCACACAGGGAAGACCGTTTCTCCTTTTCCTGCCTCAGGCTAATTCCTCCAAATGTGAAAATATTACTCCAACCTCGCCTTGGCTGAACATCGCTTCTTCCTGCCTACGGCCTGGTGACTGTAGCGGGATTTTAATGGCTTCCTTAAAAAGTACAGGGGACTGGTGACGGGACCCAAGCAACGGCTAAAGGCCTGGGGTGAGATCTGGACTGTGACGCCCCGGAAGGCGGCCTGACAGGGAGCGCGCCACCGCAGGGCCTTTGGTTTTCCTGTGAAGAGTCGTTTTTCCCTGTCGTGAAAATCAGGGACACCTGGAGGGTGGAGTTTTTGATTCTGAAGGCAGCATGACGTTTACCTTTCCCAATTATTCAAAGTTCAAAAACTCAAGACATTTCTTGTTCTCCAGAGTTCACCGTCTTCTCCATCGACAATCTTGAAAGCCTTCCGGACACAGAGATAACGGGCCCAGGGGCCTCCCTCTGGAGTCCGTCAGAGGAGGAGCCCTCTCCCTGCTTTGACTGAAGATGAGCAGCTCACTGCCTGCCAGTCAGCCACAACCAGCCTTGCAGAACGGCCTGCACTACACAACTCCTCTTGCCGTATTAGCAAAGGAAGCCTTGGCAGCTTGGGGTTCTAAGACACTGAACACTCAGGGAAAGGAGAAAGAAAAATGCAAAGGAGAAGGGGTCCAAGTTGATTTGGAGGTTCTACCCCAGGACCAATTCCTCTTCTGACCCCTCGTGCCTCTTTCAGGAAACAGGATGCATTTCCTGCTGTGGGTATATACTCCCCCAACCAGAAAACTCTGAAGGTAAAAGGGGAGTTCTTCTGGACGCTTCAGCAGCTAAGGACTCCTGGTGGTCTTTTAAGTTTTTGTCAGCTGCTTGTTATTGAGGGTGTGGATCTGGGGGCCCAAAGGGAAAGGGGGAAGGCCGGTCTGGGGGGGTCCCAGGCAGCAGGAAAGCAGGTGGGTGTGGACTTACCCCTGCCAGTTCTTGCGGAAAAGGAAGAAGCTGGGCTTCAGGAGCGGGACGCGAAGGAGTGCTGGCTGAAGCATTAGTGGGGGCGGGAGGCTCTAAGGTATGCTCCCCAGCTGCCTCGGGGTGACCCACGCCATGGTGGGGGGCCGCAGCCTCCCCCCGAGGCTCCTCTCCCGAATCCGACAAGCCTTTTTGCTCTGCAGAGGACTGGGAGCAAAAAAGACAATTTTCCTTCAATGTCAAGGCTGCAACACGGGGCAGGGGAGGAAGGGGCAGGGATGGGGGCTGGAGACGGCTCAGCCTTTGTCAGTGCCTGCCCAGGAACGGCGAGAGCTGTCTCCAGGGAGGGCGAGCCAAAAAAGCCCACACGTGCCACTGGGCTTTGCTCAACACAACTGGCCGTCTGGATTGATGGAGGGGGAGTGAATGTGGACTTGCTGCTGCGGACTCTGCAAGGTGCTTGGGGCGTGCAGCAAGCCTGGACTGCGGGGTGGCCTGGCGGGGGGGCACCCTGGGGACCACAGTGGGGGCAAGGCCTTCATCAGAAATGGAGAGGACGACAGTGCTGCCACAATAGGGGTGAGTCTAGGGAAGCCTCTTCCAACCCAGGGACCAGGAACACATTTCCTCAGAAACACTGTTGAGGGGAGCTGGCCATCAGCCCCGTTTTCAACTGTCAGGAAGGGTGGGGGTGGGAGAGGCAGCCTAGTCCTTCCCACCTCTTTCAAGTCCTTCTGCTTAAACCCGAGATGGAGGACTCTTCCTTTCCTGGCTGACTGCAGGCAGGGGGTGACAGAGCTGGCTGACAGTCACAGAGAGATGGTTTTGGGCCAGTGGGCCCGTGGGTGGGAGTTTGGTTGGAGGAGGGAGCTGGCAAGTCGACTGGATCCCTTGGCCTAGGATTCTCCCAGTCTCACCCCAAACAGCTCGGGCTTATTTGGAAAACAGTCCGGGTAAGGGAAAGCTGGTTCCAGAAGTCTTCATCCCAAAAGCACAGTACCCCTAGCAGTCTTTGGATTCTGAAGGGGCTTCTTTGGGCTGAGAACACTGTGGCAATAACTTTAAGAATCTTTGCTTGAAAAATGGGTTATGAACCCGGTGTCCTGGAACAGATGCGCTCCGGCTCCCACACCTACTGCCCGGCATCTTCCAACAAAACCGAGCAGTTTCTCTCATTCGGCACGCACACGCTCACCACAGGAACTACACAGAGCAGATGCAGAACTTCCAAACTTCCTGAAGAAAGTCAGAGCCACCCAGTGTTTACTCATCTGTCTGTCTAAAGTCACGGAAGGAACCTTCTCTTCAGGGAGACCCGCTGGCACTACGGCTGTCACGGGCGGCCTTTCATCTCCTCACCAATGCTTGCCTGTGCTTTATGGATAGAGATTTCACACTTCCCGTGGGAAAACAAAACAGCCTACCTCTAATTAAAACCACTAGAATTTTGTTTTCTCTTCCTGCTTTTGGATTATAAAGGTTCAAATGTCCCTGTGGCAGATTCAAACTGCCAGCCTAAACAGGAGAATCCAAAAGGAATTTATAAAGATGAAAACTGACGAAACCAGAACAAGACTGAATTCTCCATCTTTGGTTAAAAGTACTGACTCCTGCAAGGGTTGAGTAACAGCACGTCACCTCCTTGCTCAGATTTATAAATTTTCTTAGGAGAATTGACAAATGCTATTCAAGTGTTTTCTGTTTGGATCCTGGGCAAGAAAAGTAAGCTGTAAAGCACCAAGAGAGAGGCTGGAGTTTCTCAACATGTTTGTTAAAAGCAGACATTAAGAATTTGTCAGCCTTTGACGTCACCCTAAAACATACGTGGCTGACAAAAACCACATGCACGCGGCATCAGCGTGCGGCACCAACAGTGCACTTCGTGACTGGGTGTGAACACATCTACGAGGGCAGCTTCAATCTGCTAAACATCATTTCTGTAACTATCTTCTGTCTTTTTACCAAAGAGGCAGAATCCTGCCAGGGGAAATCTCAAAACCCCCACCCTTCAGTTAAAAAACGCTCCCAAAATATAAGTAACTGAAAAACAAAAAACGAAAAACAAAAACAACAAAACATACATTTAGTCATTAGAAACAACAAAATACCCTATATATGGATAAACTCTTTTCACATTTTAAAACACAAAGATCAAAGAATTGCCTTCATTCAAGGCAGTTAAAGAAAAAGAAAAAAGGTTTATGTTCACCCCCCAAACACAAACACACACAAAGGCAGCATCTGACGCAGAGACCACCCTGAGGAAGCACGGAAATGTGGAAAAGAGCAAAATTCCTCGTGCTATCAGTCTCGTCACGGATTCGATTTCGGCGTAAGAACTGGAATTAAACTTGTCCTCTGCTTTTTCCCACATGGAACGAGAGGGGGTTTGGCGGGCTTCTCTGGAAGCTAGGTGATGCCATCAACACCCCAGGGGCAGGCTGTGACCACCAGGTCGTGGTCTGAAGCCAATGATGCCACGTGGGCCTGCCAACAGGATCGACTAAACGCCATGTGGCTTAGCCATTAAATAAAAACAAAAAAAACCCCTGGGCTGACAGCTAATTTTCTTCTTTTCTGTTTCAAATCTTTTCTCTCAATCATGATTCAGTAATAATAAAAGATGAGCTGCTGTGCAGTCCCATAAAATACCTGGGCATGGGGAGCCCTCTCCTCTGGAAGGGTGGAATTGGGCCCTTTTAAGCACATCCATCAGGTGGTTTGAGACCATTTATGGATAACGGTGCGTTCACTGGTCCCACAGCTGACACAGCTTCTCTCTGTGGATCAAGAAGTTCCTCAAAATATCACCATAAAGGTCAGTTTGGGGACAACCAGGGAAATTTAAATATGGACTATGTATTATCTGATACTATCAAATTAATGTTCATTTTCTTCGGAGAGACAATGGAGGAAAACAGCCCTCTTCCTGGGAGACACTGCTGGAGTTCTGAGGGGAGCTAACAGGCGGCTGCAGGAAAGCTTCCAAGTTTACAGCTTGGTGGTGACGCACTCTGCAGCTGGCTGAGGGATACACAGGTGCCCACAGTCCCAGCCTTTCCACTTTTCTGAGCATTTGAAAAATTGTAAAATAAAAAGCTAAAGGAAAAAGGGGCAGGAGGGGCAGTTCGCTCAGGAAAAAACCCATAGCAACTAGGAGAACCCTGCCCGTGCTGCTTCCCTTTCCCGAAGGAGGAGAGAGGAAAACCGGAAGGTCCTAGGACTCTTGTTTTCAACAGAAATACTGTGGCTGCTCCCTGGAGACCTGCCTTCGGGGCTCCCTTGCAGAGGGACCTTGGGGCTCCCTACAGCAGCAGAGAAGCCGCGGCTTCCGCTCGGACAGCATCCACCTGCCAGCGGAGAACCTGGCTCCACCTGGGTTATACAGGCTCCTGTCACCTCCATGCGCAAACAAAGAGCTGTTTCAGCTCGCCCCGGGGTGATCTCATGACAGCAGCATGACAGAAGTGGAGAGCTAAACTCTGGGGAGCCAGAGATCAGTTATTTTTAGAATTCCATTTAGAATTGGCTCAGAGTCAAGATTTTGATAAGAAATACACTTGCGCCTTTTTAAAATGATGGTAAAAGCTTTCCTAGCCAGTCTTCCTGTTCAGATTTCACCCGTTTAAGTCATTTGCATAGGCCTTCAGAAGGTAATACATGGAAATTAGCCTTCATGTTACAAAGCAATAGAACCACCTCAACTGTGAAAACCATGCTGAAATAGGAGTTTGTATTTTTAAAGGGATTTTAAATTCCTCTGAAACAGTATTACATTTTTTTAAATCCCAAGTTCTCTTGTTTATTTATCTATGTTCCGATCATTATTGCTCTGTACTTACTTGTTAACAGTATATAAGAATTTTGACACATCATCTTTGGTTGTACATTTCTCAGTTAACATTTAAAGATATTTTGTGCTTTAACCTAGTCATCATAATTATGTTTAAAGTTGATTGAAAAAATAGAAGTTGAAAATTAGGATTTTCAGCCACAGTTTTTACCTCATAAATATGTGCATGTGCTAATCTGTTGAAAAGAACTCTGATTTCCGTGCCTACAACACATTACAAAAGTCTGCATTCAGCAGTTCCAGATCACCTCACAATCCTACATTTTATTTTTCATTAATATATGAAACGGAAAAACTCTGAATTCATGTCTGAATTTTGTTGTAAAGCATTCTTGATAGTTGTTTTTCCCATTCTGATAGTCCTGGTGTGAACTCGAGCTGAACACTTTTTCACCTTGCTTTTAGTGTTGACATTTCCTCAGTATGAGAAATTTAACATTGATGCATAAATTGAAAACACTAAAGACTTTCTTCATTCTATATATACATAGAATGTAGGATACAATGTGAAACTTCACATGTGTTCTACACATTGCTTTGTAAGTAAAGAATTTCTCACATTTTTTCATTGAGTATGCTCTCCATCAAATATTATCTCTTGTTCTCCTAGAATATTCTCCTCCTAGTAAGGATATTTCTGTCCATTTTTTATGGTTTAGGAGTTACTCCTACTCTGAGCTATACTTGTATACTGAAGGACGGAGCTAAGCTGAAATTTATTATAGGTAATTACAGACTTTGAGTTCATCCTAAAAGAGTAAAATCATGTTATTTAAAGATAGATTGTAAATAAAAGCATTTCCCCATTTATTACATTGAGAGATATTTATTACACTCCTGTGTGAATTCTTTTATTTGAAATGTTAGAGCTGTGGCTGAAGACTCTTCCATAAGCAAAACATATTTAACGATTTCTTTGATGTCCAATAGCAGAATAATGTCTAAAGATTTTCCTACTTAGATGGGAGAAATGTTTTCTCCCCAGTGTTAATTACCTTATGTCACCTGATACTATCAGTGAAGCATTTCCCACATATACGGCAGGTGTATAGTTTCTTCTCACTGTGAGTTCTTTCATGTAACCTAAGTTTGCCACATAAATGGAAGGATTTCCTATATAGATGGTAGACTTATATTTTCTCCCCAGTGTGAGTTCTTTCATGTTGCCTAAGTTTTCCATGTAGACAGAAGCATTTCCCACATGGATGGCCAACTTATGGTTTCTCCCCAGTGTGAGTTTTCTCATGTCGCCTAAGTTTATCATGCACATAGAAGGATTTCCTGCATAGAAGGTGGACACATGGTTGCTCTGTAGTGTGAATTCTTTCATGTCGCCTAAGGTTACCACGCTGATGGAAGGATTTCCCACACGTATTGCAGACATTGGGTTTCTCCCCAGTGTGAATTCTTTCATGTTGCCTAAGGTTACCACAATGACTGAAGGATTTCCCACATATATAGCAGATATTGGGTTTCTCCCCAGTGTGAATTCTTTCATATCGCCTAAGGTTACCACGTTGATGGAAGGATTTCCCACATGTACTGCAGACATTGGGTTTCTCCCCAGTGTGAATTCTTTCATGTTGCCAAGGGCACCACAATGAATGAAGGATTTCCCACATATGTTGCAGATATTGGGTTTCTCTCCAGTGTGAATTCTTTCATGTTGCCTAAGGCCACCACAACAAATGAAGGATTTCCCACATATATCGCAGATATCGGGTTTCTCTCCAGTGTGAATTCTTTCATGTTGCCTAAGGTTACCACAATGACTGAAGGATTTCCCACATATACAGCAGATATTGAGTTTCTCTCCAGAGTGAATTCTTTCATGTCGCCTAAGGGCACCACACTGACTGAAGGATTTCCCACATATATTGCACATATTGGGTTTCTCTCCAGTGTGAATTCTTTCATGCTGTCTGAGTATAGAACTATCAGTGAAGTCTTTCCCACATACATGGCAGACATATAATTTTACTTCAGTATGAGTTTTCTCACATTGTCTAAGGGTGGTACTATCTGTGATATCTTTCCCACATCTGTGGCAGGCATATAGTTTCTCCACATCGTGAATTCTTTCATGTTGCCTAATGTTAAAACTTTGACTGAAGGAATTCCCACACAGATGACAGACATATAGATCCTCCACAGTGTGAATTCTTTCATGTTCTCTGAGGGTAGAACTACCAGTGAAGTCTTTCCCACATAGATGGTAGCCATATGGCTTTTCTCCAGTTTGTATTTTCTCAACTTGTCTAAGGCCAGAACTACTTCTGAAGACTTTTCCACATAGATGACATTTATATGACTTACATCCAGTTTGAATTTTCTTATTTTTACCAATGAATGAATGATAATTGAGAACTCTTTGAAATTGTCTGTTTACATTGGGTTTCTTTCCCATGTCAGCCATTGTGGAGTGAGTGAAATATTCTCCCAAATCATTACTTTCAAGGGGATCCTCTTCATTGTGAGAAATCTTTGTCTGGTTGGTAGATTTGTCCTTCTTAGAGATATGCTGTATGGTTATCATTTCTTCTTTTTTATGGTCATTTTCCCTGCCTGCACTCTGTACTTGGAGAAAGCTTAATCCTTCTCTCCACAGTTCTCCTTGTTCTAACTGTGAAAGCACTTCTGATATGCAGACCTGATACCCCATGAACACCAGGTGACTGACATTCTCCAGCATAACATCTCTGAATATCTTTCTCTGCTTCATGTCCAGCATGGCCCACTCTTCCTTGGTAAAGATGACAGCTACATCATTGAAGGTCACTGATTCCACTGGTTTCACTGTCAGTAGTTCTGCCACCAACTATCTTCCTCTGGGTTTTCATTCTCAGACAGTCCAAGCACTAAGCATCCAAACTCCCAGATGATGCAGAATGCCACGAGAAGCCTGGGTGTCACTTGGGACTTCCACTCTTCCTGGCATCCACCATCCTCTGAGCTTCTTCTCCCACTAGAAATCTCTTCTTTACATTTCAGAAATTCCAAAGTTGTAGACATGTATTTCCTAGAGTCCAGTATCCTTATTATGTGGTTTGATGCACATCAGTGTCGTACTTATGGGAATAACAACAGTCAAAGCTAGCTGAGCCTGGGTCTCCCAGGCTTAGCTATGCCCCACCGCCGTTTCCGCAGCGTAGGCGTCTTTATCTGCGCAGTCGGTGGAGGCCTGGGCGCCAAAGTAGTATTACATTTTAGTGTTTCCTCCTGCTGGTTTTCCTCAAGTCTTCAAGTTTAAAGAATTGTTAATTGCCACTATTCACATTAAATCGCGGTCGGCACAGGTTTCTGTAAAGGGCAAGCACTGAACATTTCCAGTTTGGGGGGCCATGTGCTCTCTGTCAAAGGACTTAAAGCCGCCCTTGTACTGTGAGAACAGCCAGACAATAGTAAGGAGATGGGCAGGGCCATGTTCCAATAAAACTTTATTTACAAAAACAGGGGGCAGTGGCTGGCCCTAGTTTTAAACTAAAACTGGTTCAAAAGATGATAATAAAATCCAAAGTTCTGGAAAATTTGGTTTTCCTGAAAACCGCAGTGACCATAAGACCTAAAATAGACTCTAATCCATCCAATCCCTAATACTTTAATATTCCATTCCTAAAAACTAGAGGAAACGCACCAGCCCTTTCCCATGGATTGAACCCCCAAAAAACCAAATCATAAAACGGGAAAGAGACAGCAGAGGTAAACGTAACTGACTTCATTCTGAAAGCAAGGTGTATCTTGAAATTATCACCTGGCGAACCAAAGCAAAACTGGAAGAAAGTTTTCACACGTTTGTGACTGCTTCTTCAGGAAAACAAATTTTGACAGTGGAAGACTTGAACATTGGCACGTGATCAAGCGGTTCCAGCCACAAGCCTAGAAGAGAATCCCGGGCCAACACAGAAGGTGCCTGCAGTGGGTGGGGGGATTTGAGGCCATCACGGCCCCTTTGGCTGCCCCCCACCCACAGCACACACATGCTTCCAGGCAGAACACGAGAACACTGCCCAGGAAAATGGGGCCAGCGCGCTTTGGCCTCTCTTCTCAGATATCCGTGCAGCAGGAGCAGGACCCTGAGTCCAATCCTGGAGCCGCTCACCCTGCAAGGGGACAGGGAGCCCAGCGGGCGCCGAGCATGTGGCTCACACGCAGTGGGTGGACGGGACTTCCAAATGCTGTTATTAGCAACGAGATAATGTTATTATCATCTAAGTGCACACAAACTTGACGATACACTGATTTCAGCACTGCACTTCTGTCGCTGTGAAATTTTGCAAAGAATGAAATTACAATCGCTGTCGTGGGGTGTTGGTAGGGAGGGATCATATATTTTTTTCAATAAATAAAGGAAGACCTCATACCAGCTTGGGGGTCACTGTCACAGAACGTCACCTAATTCTTGATATAGCCTTAACTGTCAGGGATGGATATAAAACCAATGACTTCAAGGTAAACCCTGCATTGTCCTCACCATCCTCAAGATGACAGGCCGCTAGCTCAGTGCAACAAGTCGGGCAGTGAACTTCCGACAACAGTGCCATCTAAAATCCAAGCGGGGAAGCAACCTAACAAAATGGCAGTAAATATATAATACCAGCTGTGCCAGTTTGAATGTATTATGTTTCTCAAAATGCCATTATCTTCGATGCAATCTTGTGGGGAAGACCGATTAATCTTTTTGTTTAGGGTGAAATCTTTTGTTTCCATGGAGATGCGACCCACCCAACTGTAGGTGATAACTCTGATTAGATAACTTCCACGGACATGTGGCCCCACCCATTCACTGTGGCCTTGATTAGTTCCCTGGAGCACTATATAAGCTCAGACAGAAGGAGTGAGCTTGCTACAGTCAAGAGGGACACTCTGTAGAATGCACAGGAGCTAAGAGAGTAGCTGCAGATGAGAGAGTTTGAAGACGGCTGGGAGAGGACAAACACCCAAAGAGCAACTGAGAGTGACAATGTGAAGAGGAGCTACGGCCTAGAGAGGAACGTCCTGGGAGAAAGCCATTTTGAAACTAGAATTTGGAGTAGATGCCAGCGATGCGCCTTCCCAGCTAGCACACATTTTCTGGATGCCATTGGCCATCCTCCAGTGAAGGTACCCGATTGCTGATGCGTTACCTTGGACACTTTATGGCCTTAAGACTGTAACTGTGTAACTAAATAAACCCCCTTTATAAAAGCCAATCCATTTCTGGTGTTTTGCATTCCAGCAGCATTAGCAAACTAGAATTTCCAACAATAGTGCCATCTAAAATCCAAGTTGGGAAGCAACCTAACAAAGATGGCAGTAAATATGTAATGCCAGCGAATAATGATTTTTCTAAACGAGTTCATACTAAGTTGTTTGGGGCAGAAAAGTCTCCTTAAACTCTCCAGAGGCCCCGCTTTCCCTCTTTATCACCATTGCTGCCTCGCCCGCCTGCTTTCCTTCTTTCATTTTGCCTTTTTTCCCCTACTGTCTTTCTCAGCTGCTTTCCAGCGCCATCTTTTCACGCAGGGCTCTCGGAGGCCTTTCCACAGGAAACCCCCCTCCCCTGCTTTCCGGGGAACCCCAGGGCCTCCGGACCCCCTCCTCCTGCCTGGGTCGCCCACCTGTGGCAGCGCCTCCTTGGCAAGGCCACCAGGACAGAAGACTCTCTGGGAGAAAACAGATGAGAGGAAGGATGAGAAGAGAGAACATACCGGCCCCTTACCTTTTGTCCTTTATCCTTCTGAAACACAAAGACGGGCGGAGCAATGGCAGGCTTTTCTGCAAAAAGAAACATTGTTTTTTCCCCCCAGCACTATATTCATATAAGCAAAGCAACATTGTTTCTTAACAAGTTAAAACACAAACACATATAAAGCCAGTGACTCTAAAGAACACCAAATCCCTGAGAATCGTTTCTTGCCCTGGGCACGGACGGACGTGTGGGTGGGTGCGGTTTATGAGCAGCCACCCTGGGTGATGTCGGTGCGCTTCTCTGCGTGTACACTAAGGCCAGTGCAGAGTCCCAGGAGCGGGCCGTGGGGTGCGGCCCCTGGGGGGCCCCCTGGTAACAGCTGCTCAGTTCCACTGGCTGTGGCCTCGTAGGAACATGGCTCGACTTCCACATGTTGGGACTAATTTGGGATTTTTAAAAATCTGCAGGCAGAGGGGGCCAGAAGGCAGCCGCTCTGCAGCCCGTGACCCCGTTGCTCACGTTCTTTGGAGTGCTCACCCCAGCTGAGAAACTGCAACATTCAACCCGGACTCGAGATGAGCACCCATTGAAGAGAAAGAGCCTAGGAAGCTGGTCAAAGCCTGAGCCGTCTTGAACACCCACTGCTGCAGGCCAGAAGCCCTCTGTGATGCTGTCACACGACAGGCTGAAGGCCTTGCCCAGGGCCCCACACACGTGGGAACGGAGCCCTCTCAGGACACCCCAGATGGCTGCTCTGGGTTACGCAGACGGGGCCTGCCTGTGGATGGGCGTAAACCGCAGAGGGGGCCCAGGTTTCAGGTGCTTTGGTGCCTGGGGTCTGGGTGCACTGATGAACTTGTGGGGGGCTGCCTCCTTCAGCACTTGAGGGCCCGGGGCAGGAAGTGGAAGTGAACCGTGACTTATAAGCGGGGTGAGCACCCACTGGGTGCTGGTGCAGGAGACTGGGTGGCGAGTAGCTTTCAGGCGCAGCCCCACTGTCATGTGCCCTTGGCTGCATGGAAGAGGGGGACACACCTAGCCAGGGCTAAGCACTCCCAGGGCACTGCCCCAAAAGACGCCAGGCAAGAGGGGCCACGGCCCGCAGAGCACGTGTGGGGGCTGGCGTGGTTTGCCTGGGAAGAGGTGTCTGCACCGAGGGCTCCAGGAGAAGGCACAGCTCCTGGAGGGATGGGAGAAGAGCAGGAGCCAGAGGGAGTGGACGTGGCCAGGGGAGGGACTGGGGGCAGGTAATACAAAGGGAGCGGGGGGAGCACGGTGGCCAGTTAAGTTTAGAGAGAACAGTGTGGGGAAGAGGGGGTGACAATGGATGCGGGGAAGTGACGATGCTGGGGCTGAGACGAGGTCTGAGGAGGGAAACGGGCAGCACCAAAATGATCCTGTTGTCACCATCCCGTTCCCCACTCCCAGCCCTCCTGCAGAGGAAAGACAGACACTCATTCTGATCTCGGGGCAGGAGCCCCCCAACTCTCTGACGCCTCAAAACACTGCAGTTGGAGTGGCTGCGACAGCCTCACGGGGCACAGCCCACAAGGACATGTGCAAGACCCAGATGCTATGGGGGGGTGGGGTCGGGGGTGTCTCGTCCTTGGTCTCCTGTCTCAAATGGGGCCTCCACACGCCCCTAAGCTGTCACCTCCTCGGCACAGGGAGCGTAGAGTAGCTGTGCAACAAACCTGAATGAATGCATGCCTAAGCCAGACAAGAAATTACAGAAAGTGGCGCTGGAGGGCTCTGGGGCACAGCAGCAGCTTCTGCAGGCCAGACCTAGGCATCCCAGATTCCTGCTGGCGCTGCCCCTTCACCCCACAGGCCCAGCACCTGCTTCTGCCTTTGCCTCCCAGCCGGCCGCATGGTACAGACCCAGGGTTCTTGCCAGCCCGGCACCCACCCAACCCCCCATTTTTTCCCCTTGCCCCCCTCACTCCATGGCCCAGGATCCAGGGGTGAGTGCAAGAACAAGGCCAGGGAGCTGAGGGTGTATGAGACTGGGACCCAGGCCTTTTACTGGAGCTTTGGGGGCTGCGGAACTGGAAGTACCCCTCCTGGAGCTGCCCACGGCTGCTGGTCCCCTGCCAGGCGCCTGAGGCCAGCGCCAACGCAGAGGGAAGCAGAGCCAGGGACAGAGGGCAAACCTGAAGCCTGGAGACACCGATCGAGGCCCAGCATCCAGCCCGGCCCAAAGCAAACCCTGTCCCTCGACTTTGCAGTGAAGCCCATAAATCCTGGCTTTTGCTTAAGCTAGTTTGAGTGAGGTTTCTACTGTTTGTCACTTCCAGACCCCAATCAGAGAGGAGGGGCCTGGCCCCCGCCGAGTTAGGGAAACACATGCTGTCTCAGGCACTTGGCAGAAGAAACCGTGGAATAGTCTCGGTGAAGCCAAAAGCTTTATTTTCCTTCACAGCCTTATCATCAGCTGATACGCTGTATATTTACTTGTTTATGGTCTGTCTCCCCTACCAAGACCAGAGATGCTGCTTTGTCCCCCTCTGCACCCTGAGATGAGTACTCGATAAGGGAATGAATTGGGGGGGGGTGAGAGCAAAAGAGTGGATGGACAGCCCCACGGAGCAGGCTGCTGAGGAAGGAGGGGAATGGGCAAGGCATGTGGATGCCACAGGCAGCCTCCTGGGAACAAGGACTGTGCCGGCCACTCTGCAGGGACTCGCGAAGCCATGGGGAGCCTGGGCTGCCTCTGGTCCCCGAACAAGAAAGGAAGACTCAGTCCCAAGAGGCCGTGCGTGGGGCGTAGGTCCTGCCCACAGCCTTGGGACCGTCCGTGTGACATCTGTGAACGACTGCCCAGCGGGGACAGACGGAGGCTGTGGGGACGTGGGGTCCAGCTCTGACAGCACTACCCAAAGCACGGGAACCCCAGGGTGAGATCTAATCGGACCCTTCCTCAACGACGCCCACGGTCACTTCCTTGTTTCCTCACGCTTAACTCTGCCCTCCTGTCACAGATCCCCCCTCTGGGCCTCCACTCAGCTCTCCAGTCTCTACTCTCACTGCCTGCAGCGCCGCCCCCCGCCCCCCCAGACCAGCCAGGATGCTCAGTGGGAGGCGCACATTCCAAGCTCTTCCAGGAGGGCCTCGTCCAGCCCTTCTCCCTCGACCTCACCTGGCTACAGTAGCACTGAAGCGCCAGCTGTCCCCGGCACGCCCGTGCTAATGCCATGCTTCAGGACGTCCGTGGGGATGCCCAGAACACAGGCTCGCATTCTCTTCCGCTGCCCCCACCTATTCCTTCGGGAAGTGCCCAGTCTGAACCAAACACTTCCCCCTCTGTGCTCTCTGAGCTTCTAGCTTCCAACCTCCCTGGTGGGACCAAGGCGGCCTGTTGGGGAGGCTGAGGGACCAGACACAGTCTCCGAAACAGTTCTGTGCCCCTGGCCTAGCACCCAGCACCCGTCATGGAAAATCACCCCTTAAATGCCTGCAGTTAAGAAAACTCCTCTGTGCAGCTTCCCTACATGGACATCAGCTGCCAAGTAAACAGGTATTTACTAAGCCCTTCTCCCGTGCAAGGCTGCGGGAAGAATGCAGAGCAGAAAGCTGAGGGCAATTTTAGGGACAAACACTGCACTGACTCCCACGAGTGCATGGCCCAGGGGCTCCCTCATCCGGCTGATAGTGCCTACACTCGAACACAGACCCCACGATGGCAGGGCCGTCGTCTGTCTGTCCATCTCGGCATCTTCAGTGCCAAGTACAGGCTCACCAAACAGCTGCCGAAGGATGAAAACAGAGAGGGCACAGGGAGCCCTGCTGTGCCACCTGAAAGGCAGATTCAAACTCAGCTGTGGCTCCACCCAAAATACAGGGCGGCCCCGTCACATACCTTCTGTTTCTGCTCAGCTCCACAGGTGGCAGAGCAGTATTGATGCAACAAAACGACCACACACAGACACCCTGCTCCAAGCAGGACTGCCCCCCGTTATCCCCAGTGGCCACACCCCCAACCTTCTGATCATGTCACCCAGGAAGCAGCGTTTGTGCACCTGACCCCCAAGGATGGGGAACAAACGGGACCTGAGGAACAGGAAGCAATGAGCCTTCCATAATTTCTTTACCCCCCAAACCCAGTTTTTCTTTCATGAGAAGGGAAAACCACTGCTGGAGCTTTCTAGAGACCCAAGTCACCACAGAGACCTCAACTATATTAACCAAATGCAGACTGTTCAACCCAGATCCTGCCTGCCAGGTCTTTGGCTCTGGGGCCCTGTGAAATGCTCCCTGCTTGGAGCACTCTACCCATCAGCCTGTTAAAGCTTAAGAAGCCCAATGTCAAGATAACTGTCTAAGCAAACGTTTCCCAAAGTGATTTGACCGGGGAACCTCCTTTTCAAAGAACTCCCGTGCCTTGGCCCGAGGACTACATTCTGTGGCAGTGGTGGCCCTCTTGAATGTCCCAAGCCACTTCAAACAAGGTACAGTACCTCAGGCCCTGCGGCCTGGGAAGCGTACGGAGCTCCGTCTGGCCACGCTCTGCCCCATGGGTCTCCCTGCGTCTTCCCGTTGTGCCGCATCCAAGATGCCACTGCTTGCCTAGAAACCCTCCCCTGCCCAGCCACATGCCCATGGACCTCTGAGCAGCCTCAGCCAGCCCCTGGCCCGAGCCCAACTGTGACCCGTGTGATGATCACAGACCTGAGCCAGGGGAAGAGTCCCTAATCCCCTAGGAAAGTAGCAGTGAGGGGGGTCTGGGCAGACACTGAAAGGGGGAGCCCTTGACAACTCCTGGCCCAAAGCGCTGGTGTCCCTCCTGCCCCCGCCACCCTCCATCCAATTGTGGGGCTCAGATGCAAAATAAGACAGACCAGCTGTCACCCACCATTGCAGGGCCTGCGTCCTGGACCTCGCTGGCAGTTGTCCTGGTGACAAGCACAGACAGGCTGAGACTCAAGCAAGCCCAGGCACGGAAAGGTGGGAGGTCTCTGCTCCCATTCCATACCCAGGCCGGACGTCAGGACCCCTCCCCGCAGCCCCTGGCCGCCTGGCACTCCTCCCCAGCCAGTTGGCCCGACACTACAGCCCCTGCTGAACCTCTTGCTATTTGCACACAGGGCTCATGGATTCGATCATAATAGTCACTCAGCCACAACGCCTTGCAGCAATTCCATACACTTGAGTGCCCTCTGTGTGCCAGACAACGTGCTGGTCTCCGGGGACATGGAGAGACATGCCCCCTGCCTGCCAGGGGCTTAGAGCCTTGGCTGACATCACACAACTAAACATTACAACCCAAGGGAAGCCCCAGAAGCACAGACTGGCTCACCAAACTGAGTGAGGGTGTGGAGCAGGGAGGGCTTCTTGGAGGTGGCATTAAGCTAAAGGATGAGCAGCATTCAGTGGGTAACTGGGAAAGGGGACAGGATGAGGTACCAGAGAGCAGGGGACCCCGGGGAAGAGGTCAGGGTGACGCTGGTGTGCGCCTGGTCCTTGGCGAACTCCAGGCCTTCAGGGACAGCCCAGGGAACAGCACCCCTAGCCTGGAGTCCCGGGGTCTGAG
>PVKY010000343.1:0-53807 GCA_004027775.1 Bradypus variegatus | reverse complement strand
TTCCCAGCTTGAGGAGGACCAGCTCAGCCGCTTCCTGTGCCCTGGGAGGGGTGACCGTCCCACCAGGAGGGAGGTCGGAGGAGGAGCGAGGCCCACGTGCCACCTCTGCTGTTTGCTGAGAAGCCGACAGTGTGGGGTAGTGTCAGGCGGTCCATATGGGCAGGTGGCCTACCTGGGGCGGGCAGTGCGTGCTGTTGGTATATAGGGACACGTGGTGTGTGCGGGCGGGCGGTCTGGGTCAGGCAGTGGGAGACCGGGCAGGGTCTGTAAGATGAGTAAGGTTGATTTGCTCCTCATGGAGCTAAGTGAAGCAGAGGTTTGAGGGATGACTCTGACTTTGGGACACTTTGGTTTTGGCAATAGAATATCTGTGTCCACCTCTGTCACTAAAATAAGATCTGAGGCTGAGGTGGAGGGACACTGTTCCCACAGCGCTTTCAACAGCGCACTTAGTCCGGTGCCCACGGCGGTGGGCCTGGGGCTAGTCCTGGTGGGAAGAAGCTTGCGCTGGCCCCTCCGGGGGTCCACGTTCCAGTAACCGAAGCTTCCCTTTAGGAGCCACACTTGGTCTTGAACTTGATGTCGCTGGAACATGACGCTCCCTGGAATTGGGATTCTCTGGCTCCACACGCGGTGAAGGAGAGGCTCATGCGGGGTTCACACATGCCACTCGTCACCTGTCTGTGCCGTGGCCGGGCCTTGGGGTCCCCTCTGCCCCGGAATGCCATGGGTGTTCGCATGTCTGTCTTCGGTGCGCGAGTCGGATTTCCTTGCGTCGTTGTGATACCTGTGCCCCTCATGTGGGCGTGTGCTCAGCTTCAGTAGGTTTTACGGGCAGTTTTCCTGAGGGTTTTGCAAATGTGCCCTCGTGCTAGCAGAGTACAGATTTGTGTTTGCTGAACATTCTCGGTAAGACTAGGTAAGGGCAGGTATTTGTTTTTAATTTTAGCCATTTGGTGGATGTCTCATTGTGGTTTTCATTTACATTTCCCTGCTGCCAAATGAGGTTAAGAACCTTCTCGTACGTAAATTGGCCATTCATTTCTCTCCCTCCCTTTGTGAAGTACCTTTTGCACATTTTTTTTTAATTGGATTGTCCCTCTTTTTTCTTGTTGATTTGCAGGAGCTCTTTACTAAGCATTTTTTTAATTACATTTGGGGTTCTTTAGAAATTAGGGGTCTGTATGGCTTTTATGGAAACCAGCTTAGCCAAGTGGCATTTATTGGAAGGTTCCAGGGAGGACTCTGGGACCCAAGGGTGGCATGTAAGGCCACTGGGACCCGGCAGCCCCTGTGGCACCCTGGCCTCCATTCCTCCCTCTGTCTGTCTGCACCTCCTCCTGTCTGTCCACAGCACTGCTCACTGGCCACCCTCTGGGGGCCGCTGAGTTCAAGGACCTGCTCCAGCAGACCGTCCTGTGGCCAGGTGTCCACCCCGGCCACTCAGCTGTTGGTGGGGGGAGTGGGAGTCACGTCCTGTGGTGGCAGCCGGGCCCACCCCTGGGTGCTGGACGTGTTTCTGGAAAGGAGGGTGTATGGCTGGGGAGGAGGACCCCTCGCAGAAGGGGCGGCTACAACTTAAAGAAACTCGGGGAACTAGGTTCTTTGCCTGGTCCGAGTGCCTTCTTGTTCTGGGTTCACTGTCTCCCTCTCCGTGCTGGGAGCTGGGAGCTTTCCATTCCATGAGTCATCTGGGGGTCGCGTGGATGGGGAGTTGGGGAACTAGCCTTAATTCCCAGCAGGAACCTTTGTGCCGTTGTCTCTGTTTATCCCCAGGGCCCCCAGGGCCCCCAGGGCCAGGGTTTGTCCTCGTGTCTCCAGGTACCAGCCAGTGTTTACTTTCCCCGACTCCTCCCGGCAACCTCGTGTCCCATGTCACTAAGAGGAAACTGAGGCTCAGGGTGGCACCCAGCTGCAGAGAGGAGGGGCCGGGTGGGCGTGGCGAGGCCCTCCGCAGGTGTTCCCCTCTGCCCCGCTTCCTAGGAATGGGCTGCGGGCCCTGGCCTCCGACCCTGGTCCCCCTCCCGACATGCCTGTCCGGGGCCCTGGAAAGGCCTCCCCGAGTGCCGGCCACTCTGTTCTCCTCAGTCAGGCCCCCTGGGGTTGATGAACCTGAGAACTGGGACCCGCTGTTCTTTGGCGGAATTGGAGGATTGTCGGCGAGTGGGATCCCTGAGCCGTCCCTGGCCCTCGGGGCCACCTTCTCGCCGGGCGGGATCGATGAAGGCCAGTGGTGGCACCCATGCACGGCACCCCGGGTTCAAGGGCAGAGCGTGCTCCTCAGGCCGCGGCGTGCTGGGTGCCCTCAGGAGCCTGTGTCTGCGTGGGTGGGAAGGCGGAGAGAGGCGCGGTTAGATGAAGGTGCCTCCTCCCTGGCCGGGGGGCTCCAGTGGCTATTTGACCTGCCTGTGCCTCAGTTTCCTCCACAGTAAACAACAGTAACGGTGTCGCCCACCCCATGGGGCTCATTCTTTCCACAAGTGTTTACCGAGCCCCCGCCGTGTGCGGCTGGAGAGGTGTCACCAGGATGTAGAACCACAAATGGAGTCCTGGGGGCTGGGGGTGGGGGCAGGACCGGGCAGTGAACCAGGGGAAACGGTGGTTGAGAGGAGTCGGAGGAGTGGATGGGGAGCTGGCCCCGGGCAGGTGGGGAGGCCACACCTGGGCTCAGGGGGGAGGGAGGCCCTCCGGTCCGGAGCTGGGAAGTGGGAGATCCTCCTGGTGGGGCCGCAGGGCTGGGCACCCTCGGGGCTGGGGGCTCTGCGTCTGGCCTGGAGTGTCTCACAGGTAGGTGGGTTTGGGTGCAGATGCTTCTTAAGGGTTCAAACGGGGAACCTCTGGCCCAGTGGGTCCCAAACTCTAGTTTATGATAAACTTTGTTGTTGTTTTTTTTTGTTTTAAAAGCAAACCCAGTGAGTGCAAAGTTCTGGAAGTTCCAAGCCGTGCAGCTGTATTGAGGGAGAGCTTCGGGGTCCCCATTTATTCCTCCCGCCCCTCCCCCACACTCCTCAGAGGGTCCCCTGACCGCAGTTCGGTGTGGAACCTTCCAGACCCTTTTATTCACACATGGCTCTTTCTTCTTCTTCTTCTTTTTTTTTTTTTCCAGTTAAAAATTTTGATTGTGATAACACATGCAACACAGAATTTCCCATTTTAACCATTTTTAAATGTACCGTTCAGGGGCATTAATGACGTTCATGATATTGTGCAACCATCGCCACGCCCATCATCAGAGCTCTTTCATCACCCCACACAGAAATTCTCTCCCCGCTGAGTGAGAACTCCTTGCTCCCCCTCTAATCTGCTCTGTCTCTGTGACTTTTATTCTGATTATTTCGTATAAGCGGCATCACACCTCTGCCCTTTTGTGCCTGGCTTAGGTCATTCACCACAGTGTCCTCAAGGCGCGTCCAGGTGGTCACGTGCTAGAGCCTCATTCCTTCATGGTCTGTGGTATGGATGAACCGCGTCGTGTTTATCCTGTCGGCCGTGAGGGGCACCGGGACCACCCCCACCTGTAGGCCACGGTGCCTGCTGCAGTGGGCACCGGCGTGCAGGTCTCGGGGGGTCCTGGGGGTGCCGGGTCCCTGGTAGCTCTGTGTTTAACTTCCTGAGGGACTGCCAGAGTGCTGGCCACAGCGGCTGCCCGCTTCACCTTCCCACCAGCAGGGCACGAGGACTCTGTTCCTCTGCAGCCTCCATCCCTAGTTATTCTAGGAAAGTAGCCGTCCTGCTGGGTGTGTGGTGTCTCTCACTGTGGTTCTGACTTGCATTTCCCTAGTGACTGGTGGCGAGCATCTTATTGTGCTTATTATTATTATCTTATTATCTTATTATTATGACTATATTATTATCTTGTTGTGCTTATTGGCTATTTTTTCTTTGGAGAAATGTCTGTTCTCAGATGCGAAGCCCATTTTTCAATTGGAGTGTTGTTTTTCTTGTTGTTCAGTTTCAGGAGTTCTTTGGGTCATCTGGATTATAAAATTTTATCAGATGTGTGATTTGCAACTATTTTCTCCCATTCTGTAGGTCGTCTTTTCATTTTCTTGGTTATGTCCTTTGATGCACAAAAGTTTTTAATTTTGATGAAGTCTGTTGTTTCTTTTGTTGCTTGTGATTTTCTTGTAAAGTCTAATTATCATTTGCCTAATACAGCGTCCTGAAGACCCCCGCCCCACCCCTTGCCTTCTTCCAAGAGTCTTGTGGTTTTAGCGCTTATGTTTAGGTTCTTGATCTGCTTTGACCGATGGGGCTCCTTTTAATGTGAATGCATCCGTGCTCTCCCTCCTAACCTGGTCTTGGCTTTTACTTCTGGCTTTGGAGAATGTTCTGTGGCCACAGGGCTCCCTCCTTCACAGCAGGGTTAGTTGTATTGAAGTGATTTAGAATGTCTCCATTTTACGTAGTATGTGACGATCGCTGTGCGCGAGTGTACCCCAGACGTTTCAAAGTGGAGCGGACCAGACAGAAGGAACCCAGCAGTTGGGTCTGCCGGTGGGTCCCCGGAGAGAGGCCGGCACTCTCCCAGCCCCTCTGATCTGTGAGAGGATCAACTCGCGTGTTCCTCCAAGTGCAGGAGGAGCTGCCGCAGCCTTTGTTTCCCCTGCATTCGCCTCCTTGTCGCCCTGGATAGGGTCCAGGTCTCGGGCCAGAGCGGAGGGAAGGCCCAGCTGGGGGCCTCTGAACGAGGGCAGGGCAGAGAGGGATTTGGTGTTGGTTTTCTCTGTAAATTGGATAATTTTTTGTTAGAGAAGCTGTAGGTTTACCAAAAAATTGTACAGAGAATTGTTATATTATTTTTTATTATATTTTTGAAAAACTGTGGTAACGGTAGAAAATATGCTGCTTTAGCCATTTTTAAGTGTACAGTTCAGTGGCATTAATTAAATTTACAATGTTAATTTATGCTTACATTAGTCACAATGTGAATTAATTATATTTACAATGGCTGCCATCACCAGCATCCATTTCCAAAACTTTTCGGTCACCCAGAGCAGCTCTGCACTTCATTTACTTTCTAATCTACTTCCTGTCCCCATGAATTTGCCTATTCTAGATACTTGATCGGAGTGGCATCACACAGGACTTGTCCTTTTGTGCCTGGCTTATTTCACACGGCATCGTGTCTTCAGGGAGATGAATTTGTGTTTAGCCCTTGCCGTCTGAGGACGCCCCTCGGAGGCTCAAAGGCTCTGGGGTCCCAGCCACACAGCTGGGATTTCCAGGCCCCATTCGGCCCCAGTGGCATCTGTCAGTCCCTCCGAGTGTCAGTGACATCTGTCAGTCCCTCCGAGCGTGGCCGCGGAAGGATTTTCAGCCCTTGTGATCGGGAAGGTCTGTGCACATGGCTCATTGTGTGAACAGCCGCACTCTTGGGGCTGGCTGCTGTCCCCCATCCCCCTTGCACAGTGGGGGCCAGGGTGGGGACCTAGAAAGACGATGGGCTCTGGGTGTGCAGATTTGAGCCCTGGCCCCATCTCTGAGCTCAGATTTCCGCCTGGGAAATGGGGGCACTCGCTGGGTCCAGCGGGAGAATGACGCTAAGTAAGGCCTGCCTGGCAGCGGGCACGGAGGAGGGCCCAAAAGCTAGTTATCATCTCAGTTTCCTTTTCATCAGTATGTTTTCCTGCTTTTCTTCTCCCCTCAATCTCCTTTTCTCTCTCTTTTCTCCCCTTCTCCCCTACAACCTTCCATAGCTCTGCCTGCTTCTCTTGGTCCTTAAGTGCACACGTACACATGTGTGCACACATACACACAGCACACAAATATGCCTTTCACACATAAATGCACAAAGTACACACAGACACACCCATATAGTCATGTGCACACACACACAGCACACAGACACACCCTATACACAAATGCACACACAAATACACACCATACTCTCACGTGCACACATATATACACAGCACACAAATACCCCTTAAGGAACGGTATCTTCCTGAGCCCTTCCCCAGGCCCTGCCGCTCTCTCATGCCCCGTCCTGGGCCTTGTGCATTTCCTTCCCACCCGTGTTTCGCCCTTTTCTTTATGTGCATCTTCCACGGCCTGTGGGACTGCCTCAGGATGTGTCTTCACGTCCTCACCCTGAGCACCATCTCATGGTGTTCTCCAATCACTTGCTGTGCCAGTTTGAATGTATTATGTCCCCCAAAAGCCATATTCTTTGATGCAGTCTTGTGGGGCAGACGCTTTGGTGCTAATTAGATTTGCGTGGAAATGCACCCCACCCTACTGTAGGTGATAACCCTGATGAGAGATTTCCACGGAGGCGTGGCCCCACCCATTCAGGGTGGGCCTTGATCAGTGGAGCCGTATAAATGGGCTGACGGGCAGAGGGAACTCAGTGCAGCTGTGAGTGATGTTTTGAAGAGGAGCTACAGCCAAGAGGGACACTTTGAAGAAAGCACAGGAGCTGCAAATGAGAGACAGTTTGAAGACGGCTGTTGAAAGCAGGCTCTTGCTCCAGAGAAGCTGACAGAGGACAAATACCCTAAGTGCAATGAAGGGTGACATTTTTGAGGACCTGCAGCCTAGAGAGGAACATCCTGGGAGAAAGCCATTTTGAAACCAGAACTGGGAGCAGACGCCAGCCACGTGCCTTCCCAGCTAACAGAGGTTTCCCGGACACCATTGGCCATCCTCCAGTGAAGGTACCCGATTGCTGATGTGTTACCTTGGACACTTTATGGCCTTAAGACTGTAACTGTGTAGCCAAATAAACCCCTTTTATAAAAGCCAGCCCATCTCTGGTGTTTTGCATTCCGGCAGCATTAGCAAACCGGAACACTTGCTTTGCCTGCGTTGCTTTGCACCTGCCCCGTGATGAGACACCGAGACCTGGCTCGTGTCCTTCAGCTGTTGGGTGGTGTTTGTTCCGTCTTGTGAATGTGCTGCAGTTTGTTTATTCATTTCCTTATCGACAAATGTATACGTTGGTTCCAGTTTTAGTTTGTTTTTTTGTTTTTTAATGCTTGAAAAGTCTTCTACTGACCGACATGTCTCTATGGCTAAAATATGTATATAAATTGAGATTATTTTTTTTTTAATTTCATGCATCTGGAAGCTCTAAGGGAGAATTGTTCCTCTAGTTTGGCTATCATTAGAAACACAGCCGAGTCTCGTTATTTGCAGTCTGTATTTGCAAATTCACCTACTTGCTAAAATTCATTGGTAAACATAAAATCAGTACTTGCAGTGCATTGCACTGCAGATGTATGGTGAAAACTTTTGAGTCCCCTGATGCACACATTCCCACTGAGGTTTTTCATACTGCTAAACAAGTGATGTTTTTGTGGTACATTTAGTGCCACATTTTCCCATTTTTGTTGATGGTTTCTCTGTTTAAAGTGACACCTAAGCATGGTGTTGAAGCACCGGAGGCTGTGGTGTACCTTAAGGAGAAAATATGTGTTAGATTAGGTTAGTTCACTCGTGAGTTAATGGTGCTGTTGGCTGTGAGTTCAGTATCGGCTATACATATTAAGAAGGTGTTTCTCAACAGAAATACATAAAACAAGGCTGTTTGTTGATCAACTGATGAAAATGTTGTGACCACAGGTTTATAGGGGCCTAACCCTGTACTGTCCCCAAGGAGCAGTGGTCCAGTATTTGCTAATTCAGTGTTTCTGGTGATTTTATAGGATGTAGCTACCGCCAACAAGAATTGACCATATAAACATAAACTGAAATTATAATCAAAGCTCTACGTGAGAATTTTTCTTCTGGTTTGAGTGGCCGCTACAAATAAATACCCAGCTGATCCTAACAAAATAGATATTACAATTTTTGTAAGTAATAAACATAAATACTAAAAAAGTACATTGGAAATGTATATCGTTATTAAGTGGGTGGATTATGTTTTTTCCCCAGGTGGTTCATGTATTCATGGTTGAATATTGCTCACTGTGGGAGTGAAGCAGGGCTCAGCATCAATTCTGGGCTGTTTTTTTAGTTGAAAATCCTTGTTTACCTAAATAAGTAGATGGGAATTGACAGAGTTTGGCTATAGCAATAGTGTCTAATTCTGAGTTATTTGCACGAAAAACCATGGGGCGGTATCAGAAAATAGTTTATCGTTAATGATTATCAGTGGACAACTCAATTAAGTCCTTCCAGTTTTTTTAAAAATAACAGCATTATTGAGATATAATTCACATACTATACAGTTTAATTCGTGGTTTTTAGTATGATCACAGAGTCATGGCAGCCATCACCAGTCATTTCCAGAACATGGTTCCAGTGACAAGGTTTTGACATCACAACCACTGCTGCAACAGACATCTTTTCCCCAGGTCTCAAAGGTTTTAAAAATAATTTTTCTCGTTTAAATAGTAAAATGCATTTGTTGTAGAAAGCAAAAAGAAGCAGTCCCTGTACCTCTTAATCCAGAGATTTTAGCTCACGGCACTTACACCGCTGAAGTTATAAAGCTGGAAACCGCAGTACTGCTTTGGCACCAGCTATATGTAGGTCATGGAAAGTGCTGTGGGAAAGAAGAGGGCAGAGATGAGGATGGGGAGGTTCAGCAGGCGGGCAAGGGTAGCACCTGTTCACAGGGGTGGTCAGAAAAGCCCTCGCTGAGAAGGTAACGTGGGGAGAGGTCTCCAGGAACAGCTTTTGGGAAAGCTCTTGCTAAGGGAAGAAACAGCAGGCGCAAAGGGTCGGCAGGGTCACATTTTACAGGGCCTGGTGGGCCGTGGGGAGGAGTGTGGGAAGCCACTGGTAGTTTAGAGCAGTCAGATGTGGAGAACAGACTTTGGGGCACAAAGGAAGGAAGTGTGGGAGCCAGCAAGGCAGATGGCAGTGATGCAGGCAGGAGACACGTGGCTTTGACAGGGGGTGGCCGTTGAAATGTGTTAGGATCGGGAGCCTGGAGAGGAGAAAGCCGGGAGCCACCCAGCCTGGGTTTCCACAGCCCACTGTGGTAGTTAGCTTGTGCTCCGTAACAAATTACTGCAAAGTTAGCAGCTTAAAGCAACAATAAGTGATTACTGTCTCACATAGTTGTGGGTCAGGAATTTGGGAGGAGCTTGGCGGGGTGGTTCTGGCTCGGGTGCTCTCTTGAGGAGGCTGCTGTCTCCTCAGCTTGGCTGTGGCTGGAGGATTCACCCCAGGATGTTCCCTCACCGGGCTGAGCTCACCTCCGAGGTGGGAGGCCTTGGTGCTTACCATGTGGCCCTCCCCAGGCGGCTGCTTGAATGTCCTCACAGCATGGCAGCTGGCTGCCCCCAGAGCCCTGGGAAGGCAGCTCGGTCATTTCCACATGGTCAGCCTGGCCAGGGTGAGAGGAGGCCCCTCGGAGACGTGTCCCCCCAGGAGGTGCAAGCCACAGGGGCCGCTTTCTGCCTCTAGAGAGGAAACCGGGGCCTTGGGAGGTGCAGAGCGGTTGGTCGGAGAGGGTGGCTTCCGGGCCAGGGACCTGTCTCTCACCTGAGGTTCTTGGGGTCCCAGCCACATCTGCCTGGAAGCCGCGCAGGGGCAGCCTGGCTCCCAGGCCCTCTTCTGCCCTGTCCCGAGCCTGCCCTCCAGCAGCAGGGCTGCCCAGCCTTTTTCTGGCTCAGCTGCAGTCTGTCTCTGAGTGGGGAAGGTCAGGGGCCCAGTCACCACTAAGGGTGGCCCAGACATTCAGACCTGCTCGGGCACCCCCGATGGTCCCTTCTTCCCGCCTCCATTGGATGCTTGGCGTGCCTGGTGCCCAGGCTGCTCGTGCTGAGTTAGTGAGTGTGGGTCCCCTCGGTGGGCCGGGTGGGGTGGCTGGGCCCAGCCAGCTGGTGGTGTGGTCCCGGGACTACCCCTGTCCGTAGCCTGGAAGCCATCCGCCCACTGGCCCCTGGCTTTGTGCAAAGTCTTTGCATGTTAACGTGCACCATGCTTTCAGCGCACTGGGGTTGGTGTGTAAATCAGTGTGATTTGGGGAGCGTCTTTGTGTTCCCCTCTGTTCCGGTTTGCTAATGCTATCATTATGCAAAATACCAGAAATGGATTGGCTTTTATAAAGAGGGTTTATTTGGTTTCAAAAAACAGTCTGAATGCCATGAAAATGTCCAAATGAAGGCATCAACACAAATGTACCTTCACCGAAGGAAGGCCAGTGGTGTCCAGAAAACCTCTGTGAGCCGGGAAGGCACGTGGCTGGCGTCTGCTGATCCCGGGTTCTGTTCCAGCTTCGCCCTCAGCTCCTGTGCATTCTTCAAAGTGTCGCTCTTGGCTGCAGCACCTCCTTCGGTCTGTGAGCACTTTTATAGGACTCCAGTGATTCAGTTAAGACCCACCCTGCACAGGCGGGGTAACAGCTCCATGGAAATTACCCAGTCAAAGGTCTCGCCCACAGCTGATTGAGTCACATCTCCATGGAAACACTCAATCACAGGATTCCAACCTAATCAACACTAATACATCTGCCCCCACAAGACTGCATCAAAGAACATGGCATTTTGGGGGACATAATACATCCAAACCAGCACATCCTTTATTTCCACTATTATTATTTTTTATTGTGGTAAAAAAGTGTATAACATAAAAATGGCTGTTTTAACCATTTTTGAGTATATGATTCAGTGACATTTACAACGTTGTGCAACCATTACCACTGTCTCCGAGTTTTTCCACCACCCCAAACAGAAGCTCTGCCCCCATTAAGCAGTAGCTCCCCATTCCTCCCGCCCTCAGCCCCTGCTAACCCCTAATCTATTTTCTGTCTCTATTAGTTTGCCTATTCTGGATATTCCATGTAGGCGGAGCAATACAATATTCGCCCTTTTGTGTCTGGCTTATTTCACTCAACGTGATGTCTCCAGGGTTCGTCCTGGTCTCAGGGATCAGCCCTTCATTTATCCTTACAGCTGGATCATATTCCATTGTCATTTCCTCTGTGGCCGGACGCTGGCGTGTGTCCCTCTCCTGGCTTTGGGGAGAGGGCTTCTGCGAACACTGGCATCCAAGCGTCTGTCTGAGCCCCTGCCTTCGGTTCTTTTATGTGTGTACCTAGAAGTGGGATTGTGGGTCACGTGGTAATTCTATCGTTAACTTTTTGGGGAACTTCTGAATTGTCTTCCACAGTGGCTGTGCCTCCACTCTTATTTTTACCAGCTTAAAAACCTCACGAGTGCAGGTTCCCTGCAGAACAGAACGTTTGGTCTTTTGCCCCCACCGCATCTACCTGCCGCCCCTAGCTGCATTTCCTTACCAGCCTTCCGGCGTGTGCGCACAGCTTGTATCACACCTGAGCTTGTACGTGTACCCCAAAATGGGGTCTGGGAAGACAGCCATTTGGTTTTTTACTAATAACTATTTTGTGACTCTTTTCCCTATCAGCACATCCAAGTTTAGCAGCTATAGTATGCCATAAAATCAGGGTGCCATAGTTTATTTGATTGGTTGCCGCTTATTACCTTTCTCCTGCTTGGCTCACCATGGCTCCTTCTCCGTGGGGCTTAGGGCTGGGGTTGGTCTGGCCCCTGCCCGCTGCCCTGGCTTCTGTTCCCTGCCGTCGAGAGCAGTTGGGCTGGGCTCCAGCTGGACCCTGGCTCGGGCCCCTCCCCGGGGAGCTGCTGGCCTCGCCGCCCAGGCTGCTGCAGACATGACTGTGCCCCCTGGTTGCCTGGGGCTGCGGTTCTCAGAAAGGGACGTGGCCCCACGGGGGCCCAGTAAGGGCCCACCTGGGCTTCGGTGACCAGAAGCCCGCGCTGCCCATGAAGCTGGGGTTTGCACATCAGGGCGTCCACAGAATTCCACAGGGCCCCGAGGTCGCCTGGGCTACCTTCTCTGCCAGACAGAAACTGGGGAGAGAGATGATGCCTCGGACCTGGAGGTGGGGAGGGCCGGCGTCTTCCCCAGTGGGGCTGAGAGCTCACTTGTTTGGAGCTGACTGGAGTATGATGCAGTTCATCCTCTTACTTATGCAAGAAATGCTGAGTCAGTTCCCAGTGTCTGCTGGGGGGCCTAGGGGGAAAGCAGGTATAGCCCTAGGCCTCACGGAGGAAGATTCCCTGAGTGCAGTCACAGCCCAGGTGCACGGAGAATTCTGAACTGAGGCGGGTGTGGAGATGGATTTGGGGTGGGAGGAGCTGCCCTGGTCTGGGGGTCGGGGGGGGGGCTTCCCAGGGGAGCGGTGTTGGAGCTGGGGGTTGACAGGAGCAGCTGTGACCTGGGGTCCAGGGGTACAGGAGAGGCCCAGTAGAGGGGCCGGTGCACGGAGGCCGGCAGGACCGTCGGAAGAGCCGAGGCCCCTGGGTGGAGCAGAGAGCCAGCGGACGGCCTGGCCCGTGCTGACTTCTCCTGAGGCGGAGGCTCGCCTCGGGCTCCCACGGGGCTGCGCTGAGCCTTCATCGACAGCCGTGTTTTCTCTCCGAAACAGGAAACTACTTTGCCTCACACTTTTTCATGGGAGGCGAGAAGTTTGACACCCCCCACCCTGAAGGTTACCTCTTCGGAGAGAACATGGACCTGAACTTCCTGGGCAACCGCCCGGTGCAGGTGAGCCCAGCAGGCGCGGCCGGGGCACCGTGGCAGTCCCTGCTCCAGCCGGCACGCATCCAGCTGCAAGGACAGGCAGGGACCGTCGCCCCACCAGGCGAGCGCCTCCTCCCAGGGGTCTGTGCGGTTGGCAGGCAGGGGGTAAGTGTTGTGGATTGGGGGGTGCTGGGTGCTGTCCCCCGAAAGGCACGATGGCCAGGGCCAGGTCCCCAGGGGACAAAGCAGCCTGTATTAAATCCAGCACGTCCAGGCGCCATGGGGTATAGGAGGAGCTCTGTGAACTTTCTAGATTTGATTCCAGGATGAGAACCTCCTCATCCCGGTGGAACGGTGGGCAGGAGCCGTGCTGGGCAGGAGTAGGGCACAGGCTGGTGGACGGGCTTGGACGGCGCCATTCTGGCCGTCAGGGAGGGGCCCCTGCAAGGCACCTGGTGCCTGCTCTGTGCCTGGGACTCGTCCGTCCCCCTTGGGGATGCCGACCACATGGAGGAGAGCATTGCATGAAGGGGCACTGCAGGAAGACAGACGGGGAAGTATGAGAGAGGGGGACAGGGGGCCTTCAGCGGGGAGCTGAGGCCTGACTGGCAGAAGGCACCGGCTGTGCAGGTGGCCAGGAGGAGTGCAGAGGCAGGAGCAGGCCTGGCTCACGGAGAGGAGCAGGAAGGCGGGGGGCCAGAGCGGTCCGTGCGAGGGGCTGTGGTGGGAAGTGAGCCTGAGAGTTGGGCAGGGGCCAGCCGTGGGACTCTGCGGGCTGGAGCAAGGTGAGTGGCCTTGTAGGCAGCAGAGTCCCCGGGTGAGAGCAGAGGAGGAGGTGGGAGGGCCTGGACCATCGTGGGGCGAGTGTGGGAGCAGGATGTCCAAATGGGCCCTCGCAGTAAACCCACAAGAGGTAATGGAGGCTTGGCCGGGGTGGGAGAGGCTGCAGGGAGGAGCATCCAGATTCGGGGTGTGCTGTGGAGGTTGTGTGTGTGGAGAGGAGAGGCTGGGGCCCGGGGAGGGCCGCAGTGCCTTGGAGCCACTGGCCGAGGTGGGAGGGCCAGGAAAAGAGTGGGAGGGGGGTGTTCTGCATGGGGGTGTGTTAACTCGGAGGCGGCTGTGGAGTGTACACATGCAGAGAGGCTGGGGTTGGCAGGGCAAGTACATGGCTGGATCAGGGCTGGGAGGCTGGGCCTGGTCAGGATCACCAGGAAAGAGCGGGGCTCCGTGGAGGGGAAAATGCCAAACAGGGTGCAAAGGCCTCCACAAGACCACCCTCACTTCTGACATCAGCCGCAAGTTCAGGAGTCCCCAAGAGCTCCTTGGGTTCAGTAGTTCACTACAAGATGTCTAGAGCTTGCTGAAAGCTGTTATGCTCATGGTTACGATTTATGACAGCGAAAGGACACAGGTTATAGTCAGCCACGGAAAGAGGTGCACGGGGTGGAATGCAGGAGGGTTCCAGATGCGAGGCTTCCTTTGTCCTCTCCCCATGGAGTCAGGACAGCACATCTTTCCCGGAATTGATTCGTGGCCACATACACAGCTCTGCCGACCAGGGAAGCCCGCCTCGGGGTCCCCTGTCTTTACTGGGGCTCCACCACACAGGCTCTGACCTCAGTCTCCAGTGGCTTTGCTGGTACCGGGTGACCTGGAGTCCCCACCTGAAACCACGTGGTTACTTTCTGGCGGGGTCCAAGGCCCTGCCCATCCTGGCAAACAAAGACCCTCTCTCTCCTCAGGCACGTTGTTCCGGGGGCTTAGAGAGCACCTCCCAGAAGCTCAGGGTGAAGGCCAGGCCCCTCCTTGGGTGAGGTTAAGTTCTTTGCCACCCAGAGGTTTGGGTTTTGTATTTTGAAATGATGGTCCCAGTGTTGGCGAGGGGCAGGCGGAAGGTCCTCTGTGTAGGAGACGGACTCCATGTCCCTCGGGCTGTGGATTTCCTGGCCTGGAGGGGGGCCTGGAGGGGTCCCTGTGGGTCAGGGGTTTCCAGGCTGGTTTAGCCTCAGAACAGCCTGTTGGCATGAAATCTTTATCTGCTAAGTGGATTGGCACAGGCGGGCTGGGCACAGAGTCCTGTCTCTTTCCAGCTGGGGTCCAGCAGGAAGCCCACGAGTTGAGGCGTCTGCGAGCATAAGAACAAGGACCCCATCCCCCACTCTTGCTGGCCCCAGCTCCTGCCCAGGGCCCGGCTCCCGCATCTTTCCTGACGGTTGTTGTTGGAGGGCACCGCCTCGTTCAGGGCAGCAGCTGCAGCCGGGGCCCACCCCTGAGAGCGTAGCTCGAGAACCCCAAGCTTAAACGGCCTCCGCCAGGGGATCCTTGCAGCCAGGGAGGGGTCACTGAAGGTCCCTTGTGGAGTTGAGGGATTCTGAGTGGCTGTGACTGAGGGTTCCAGGACCCATCAGGGTGGCTCGCGTCCCGGCTTTCCCACACACGATGCCGGGTTGCCTGTGCCTTCCTCCGATGTAAAAGGACAAGACAGCACTTAGCACCGTGCCCCGCTCTCCAAGAACCCAGATGTCCTGGTCACGTTGGAGCAGTTGTCTGAGGGTCCCTGCTCTCTGTCCCCTGCCCCTTCCTGGAGGCACCCGGGACAGCTTTGGGTTTTTCCCTCCTAGTTTCCTTACGTCGCTCCCGCCCCCCATGAGCCGGTGAAGACGCTGAGGAGCCTGGTAAACATCCGGAAGGACTCCCTGCGGCTTGTGAGGTAACTCCAGCCTCGGGGTGGCCTGGGCCCGGGTCGCTGCGACGCCTGGGGCTCTGGGGGTGCACCGGGCGGCACGGAAGGCCCAGTTCCCGGACAGAGGCAGCCTGGGTAGGACCTACCGTGTCTCTGCCCCCTCAGTAGAGTCAGGGGCTCCAGCCAGATGCTTGGTGATAGGAGGGCAGTCGGGGAGCAGGACGGAGCCGGATCCTTTAACCCACAGTTCTCACCCGGGGTGACTGTGCTCCCTGGGGACAAGAGGCGATGTCTGGAGACATTGCTGTTGTCAGAACCGGGGTGCAGGGTGCTGTTGGCATCTGGGCTGGAGGCCAGGGCAGCTGCCAAGCATCCTACAAGGTGCAGGAGGCTCCACAGCAGAGAATTCTCCAGCCAAGGTTCAGACGCTGCTTTAGACCCGAAGGCTTGAGGCAGCTGGAGCCATCTCCAGACCAAGAGCATTCTTTTCCGTTTTCCACGGGCGGGAAGAAAGGAAAGGAGAACTCTGGGCTGTTTGGGCGTCTTCCAAATGGAAAACAGAGATTCACATTTGCTGGGAAAGTGAGGTGTGTCCGAGCAGCAGCTCCCAGGGCCCGTGGACGGACAGTGCAGGCTGCACAGCGGCCCTCGCCCACTGATGCCCCCTCCCCTGCCTCCCTCGGGCAGGTACAAGGACGATGCCGACAGCCCCTCAGAAGAGAGCGAGAAGCCCCGGGTCCTCTACAGCCTGGAGTTCACCTTCGATGCCGACGCCCGGGTGGCCATCACCATCTACTGCCAGGCGGTGGAAGAGTTCCTGAATGGCATGGCCGTGTGAGTTCCTGCGGGTGCCAGGGTCCTGACCTGGGCCAGGGAGGGCACCTTGGGGCTCCCGTGGCGGTGGGGGGTGGGGGGTGGCCTGGGCCCCAAGCAGCGCTGCTTCTGTGTATTGAGCCTTGGAAGACAATGTGATGTGAAATAAGGCTCTTGCTGGCCAAAAAAGACCGGAATCTCCAACCTCAGCACGAGCCTGCGGGAGCTGCCCCTGGTCTCCAAGGCTAGGCTCTGCCTGGAGTGGCCTTTAGAGACAGCAGAAGGGTGTGTCCTCCCCGCACTGGACAGACCCACTCCAGGTTCCGAGGCCTGGCCCAGCCCTGTCCGCGCTGGGTGACTTGGCGTGGGCATCGAGAGCCATCCTCCAGGCACAGCTCTTTCCATGTAATGAGTGCCCCTAACAGGAGCCTAATACGCACTCAGTCAGAACATGCTGCTGGGGGCAGAGCGGGCACCGCTGGAAGGTTCCACAGGGCTGCCGGCTGGCACTCAGGAGAAGAAGAGTCCCATTTTCTGCTCTTCCTTCTGAAGGCTTTTTGTTGACCCAAGCACAAGATTCCTGTTTTAATTACACAGTAATTCATGAGTGTGTTCTTATAAACAAAGGATTCTAGGCTACAGAAGGACAAGATTTGGAAGGAAATGTATCTGCCCCTGCCCATGCCCCCTGGAGGCGGGGACCATGACCCAGGGGCTGCAAATACCAAACACCCCCTGGTCTGGTGTCTGCACACCGGTTTCCAGCCCTCGCCGAGGCCAGCCGCACTGTGGTGCCACACTGGCTCTTTCCAGGGTGACCCTGCAAGCCTGATGTTGTCCTTCAGTGCATTCGCTGGCTCTGGTCCCAGCCAGGGGCGAGGGGGACATGCCTGACAGCAGGTGCTGGGGCACTGCCCACCTGGAGCACAGCTTCCATGCTGTCCCAGGGGAGGAGCTGGGTCTGGGATGGTGGATGAGGGGCCCCACACACCCCCATACCCCCCCAACCTAGGCAGCGCTGCCTCTGTGTCAGGCCCTGGGCTCCTGTGTAAGATATGCTTTTGGAGAGGGTTCTGCCCCTGCCCATAAGAGTTTAGAACACAGAGAAGATGCTCCGGCACACTTGGGCATCGGGCACCCTGCAGGCTGCTACATTGCACCCATGGCTGGGGCCCTGCCTTTCCAGGGCTCCCTGCTTGGGGGTGGGTGGCAGGAGAAGTGCCACAGTCCCCTTCCTTCCTGAGCTGAGTAGCAGGCAGCTTGTGGGGGCACCCACATACATTCATGGGTCCCCCCGCCCTCCTGGTTGGCTGGACTAGACTGGTGTTAGCACAGAAGCCACTGGAACAGAGAGAGGCAGGAGTGGCTCCAGGAGGCACCATACTGCGGCCAGCCTGGAAACTTTCCATTTGCACTGCAGGCCAGGTGACTCCCTCGCCTCTTCCCCAACCTCCTGTCCTGCTTCCTGACAAGAAAACCGAGGCTCAGAGAGGGAACAGGCCAGGCCCAGGGTCCCCTGGCTCCCTGGAGGAAAGCCCAGGTCTGCATGAGTGCAGGGCCCAAGCTGTGTCTTGCCCTCCTGCCCCCCCACACTGGTCCCTGCCCAGTCCCTGCGGGGCATCTAGAGGAGGGGCAGGGCCCTCTGCCCCTGGGTGCCAGGGCGGACCCACCACAGCTCTGAGGACAAAAGCACCTTGTTTTCCCACCACCAGCCTCTCAAGGCAAGATGTGCCACGGCTCTTGCAAGAGTGTCCTTTGTCCAGGAGACCGAGAGAGGCCCCAGGGGACAGCGAGCAGGGATGGGGCAGAGGAAGTGGGCAAAGGGTGTGTGCAAGATCCTGGCGATCCCTCCATGTCCCCCAGTGGGGCTGACCGGATCAGTCAGAGCCAAGCTCTGCAGCTGGGGTGGAGGCCGGCGTGGTTGTTCAGAGAGACCACAGCTGATCAGGGAAGGCATCAGAGTGTGTCAGTGTGTGAAAAGGACAGTGTGGAGAGTGGGGTGTAGGTGGACTGCTAATTGTGTGTAAAAAAGGAAATATTCCCCCAGCGGCTCTCCCAGGAGTGATTCATAGGCCCCTTCTAGAAGCCAGTGGCTGGGGGCAAGGTGGGGGGCAGGCACTTGGCACCATGAACACTGTGTACCTTTTGAATTTTCTACCATGTTCATTCAAAAAAGTAGACAAGCTGTATAAACCAAGTGGAAAGGGGAGGCCCCGTCTGGGAAGGTCACAGAGGTGTTGGGCAGCCGTGGGCTCTGGAAGAATCGCAGCCCGGGCAGGTGGGAGGCCGTGGCTGCTTGGGGGCCCCCGAGGCTGGCCTGCCACTCCCCAGCCAAGAAGAGCTGGGGACTCAGGCTTGGGAGCTGCAGGCCAGAGGCTTCTACTGGGTCCCCGAAAGAGAAGCGACTGCCAGCCCCCACTGTCGGGGGCTCCGTGCCGTTGGGGAGTCCTGGTGGGCGGGCGAGCGTGAAGGGCAGGAGTCAGAGGAGCGAGTTCCTGCATCAGTTTCACCTCCTTTCCCCTCTGCTGCCCCTCCAGGTACAGCCCCAGGAGCCCCTCGCTGCAGTCCGAGACTGCCCACTATAAACGAGGGGTGAGCCAGCAGTTCTCCCTGCCCTCCTTCAAAATCAACTTCTCGGAGTGGAAGGACGATGAGGTATTTCCCTCGCGCCGCGTCCCTGCTCTCCCCTTGCCCCTGTTGCTGAACCCACCCCTTCCGAGGCAGGTGTGAGCACCTGAGTGCTGGCTGAGCCTGAGAGCACCAATGGAGAACGTTGAGATGCGGCTTTGGGGGCAGGGAAGGGTTCCCCTGCAGAGGGGCCACAGGGCAGCAGCCTGGTGGGCTCTGTTCCAGAGGGCGGGCACCCTTCAGTCCAGCAGCTCTCAGCTAGGGACGCTGCCTTACACGTGCACGAAGGATGTTCATCACAGCTTGGTAACAGCAAACAGTTGGAAACAGCCTTCCTGCCCACCAAGGGGGGTCACTTAAACCAAGGTGGTTTCCGTCATGAGGCCCAAGCAGCCTGGAGCAGGGCAAAGAGACGGGTGTTTGCTGATGGGGAGCACCTTCCTGGCATGTGGGAAACTGGGGAGGCAGAACTTGTAAAACAGATGCGGTATTCATTTCACTCAGGTAACACAGGAAAAATGCACAAGCCATTCCTGTAGGTGCATAGTTGGTTTATAAACATGAGGAAAAGACCAGAAGAGAGATTTGTCGAGATTTGTCAAGCTGAAGGCCTGGTTATCTCTGCATAGGGTCGTTAGGAAGACAGTTACACACACAGGCACACAGACACACACAAACAGACACACAGACAACACAGAGACACAGACACATAATAGAGTTGCACACACATACAAACACACACAGAGATGGACACACACACAGAAACACACAGTCACACACAGACACACACGCGGACACATATAGACACACAGACACACACACAGTGTATCAATGCTGTATATACTTCTGAACTTAGTTTTTTTTTTTTTTTAGCAATTTATTCGGGTATAATTTACAAACCATAAAAATCACCCATTTTAAGTATACAGTTCAGTGAATTTTAGGATTTTTAGTGTACTTATGAGGTGTGCAGCCATCCCCACAGTTCAGTTCTGGAACGTCCCCGCCCTCCCAGCTCTGTGTCCCATGCTCTCTGCAGTCACTCCCCTCCCTCCCCTCCGCCTGGCACCCACTCCTCTCTGTCTCCGTGGCTTTGGCTTTTCTGGACGTGTCACATAAATGGAACCTGACAACCTGTGGCCCTCTGTGTCTGGCCTCTTCCTCTTAGCTGAATCATACACCGTTTGAAAAGGCGGTGCTCATGTGTTACGTTATTGAAACGACATAAGGCGAGAGTGGAGGCTGCAGAGCAGGTTGGCGGTAGGAATTGCCCAGGGAGTTTCTGGCATTGGGGGTTTGGAGACCGTGAGACCAGGCCCTGGGAGGTGCTCTCGGCCATGTGCGCCTCACTGGCCTGGGCTATGCTGGCACCAGAAGCTCTGTCCAAACTGCTTAAGTGTGAAAAATAGGTGTTTTGAAAGGAGGAGGGGTGGTCAAAGGAAGAGCTGAACAGCCAGTCCCTGGGACCCCGCACACAGGCACCGTGAGCTCCCCACAGCCCCCACGGAAGGTTCCAAGCCCCTGGTCTGCGAGCTTGGGGAAGGGGGCGGGGAGGACAGGTGCTGTGGCAGGGGCAGGGGCACCCCGAAGGAGAAGGAGGGCAGAAGGGGCTGGGGAGACACTTGTTCCACTTCCCGTCACGCCATGTGGGCAGGTCTGGGCTGGCACTGTCCCTCGCAGCTCGGCGGAGTGGCTGAGTGGCCTGGATTGTGGTTCTGGCCCTTGGCATTTGGGCCGGAAGCAGGTCGCTGGTTCCCTTGCAGATGTGCCGAGTCAGGCCGACAGCTGGGTTCTGGCCTCGGGTGAATTCACTTCTCCTGGGAGCACACTTGGCTTGTACAGCAGTCTCACGAGCCACATAAGGGGACCACCTTTCCACCCTCAGAGCATCGGGGAACCCAGATCCCCGTGGCCTGTCTCCTCCGCTAGTCCTTGTTCCGGGGCGGCCGCTCGGCGCCTGTCCATTGTTGTTCTCCCAGGATCCCCTTCCTCATCTTTGCCTTATCCCGCTGTCTCCTGGACTGATGCTTTCTTCTTTGAATCAACAGTTTCCCTAATTTTTTGCTGTTGTGGTGGTAGTGTACACATAACAGGAAATTTACCAGCAGGTAAAGGTCATGCAACCGTCTCCACTCTTTACTTCCAGAACATTGAGGGAAACCCTGCACCCACTAAGCAGTCACTCTCCACACTTTATCAGTCAGTACTGTAGATGAAAAGCCTGCTGCACCTTGCCCTAAGTAGAAGGCTCCAAAAATCAAGCTCTGTGGAAAACAAAAGGCCGCTGTCATTACTTTCCAGCTGGGTGCTGTCACTTGCTGAAGGCATGGCAGGGGATTCTGACAGGTGTTAGAGACATGCTGAAGACACTCAGGTGCCAAGTTTACATTTTTCCTCTAAACCAGGTCTCTCACCCTAAGTGCTATTGACTTTGGGGTTGGGTCATTCTTTGTGGCGGGGCCTGCCCGGGCACTGTAGGCTGTTTAGCAGCGTGGTGGTTTGGAGCTGTATATACCCCAGAAAAACATGTTCCTAAACTTAACCCACCCCTGTGGGTGTGCACCCACCGTAAGCAGGACCATCTGATGAGGCTACTTCAGTTAAGGTGTAGCCCACCTCAGTCACGATGGGTCTCAGTCCGTTCCTGGGGTCCTTTATAAGAGGATGAAATTCAGACACCAGAGAGAGAAAGCCACAAAGCAAGAAGCTGAAATCAACGAAACTGGAAGAGAAGGGAGAGACCAACAGACGCCACCACGTGCCACGTGGCAGGGGAGCCAAGGATCACCGGCAGCCAGTCTTCTGGAAAAAGGCCTTGCCTTGATGATAAGGCTTGATTTGGACGTTTTCCCAGCCTCAAAACTGAGCAAATCAATTCCCGTTGCTTACCCTGACCCGCTGCATGGTGTTTGCTTTGAGCAGCTGAGGAACTACCCAACAGGCATCCCAAACTGTCTCCACACAATGCCCGGTGTCCCGAAAGGCAGCGTCGCCCGCGGCTGAGAAGTTGCCATGGGGAGTGACCTTGCTGGCAGGTTCCATTCTTTAACTTCCCAGCTAGTACTCCCAAGAGCCCCTCTGGACTGTCTTCTGGGCTGAGGCACCATGCCATCTGAGACCAGGCCGTCTTCCTTCTCTTACCCATTTTCGCCGGATTTGCCACTTTTATGTTTACAGCAGTAATGTGTTTTACACTGAAATTTGTAAAGCTGAATACCGGCTGGTTCTGCCTCCCTCTTCAGAGGTGACCGCTTCTGACCATCCCCACTTAGGGTGTGTATTCCAGACTTCTTTCCTGTGTGCAAGTGTTTGTTTTTACAAAAATACAGAGAGACTGTGCAAATATTATTCTGTAACTTGCTTTAAAAAAATAGCTCTGTTGAGATATAATTCTTATACCATGCAATTCACCCTTTTAAAGTATGGAATTCAGTAGTTTGTAGTGTACTCACAGAGTTGAGCAAACATCACCAGTCAAGTTTAAAACATTTTTATGACCCCAGAAAGAAACCCTGTACCCATAGTGGTCACTCCCCATTCCTCTCCCTCCCCCACAGCCCCAGGTAACCCCTCTGTCTCTCTGGATTTCCCTATTGTGGACATTTCGTATACTTGGAATCATATAATACGTGGTCTTCTGTAACTGACTTCTTTCACTTAACCTGAAGTCTTCAGGATTCATCCATGGAACAGAACTTCATTCGTTCTGTAAGCAAGTAATACGCCGTTGTGTGGACAGACGGCCTTTTCTTACCCATTCATCAGCTGATGGAATTCGGGTTGTTTCCACTTTATGACTACGACAAATGCGGCTGTCAGGAACATTTGTGAACAGGCTTGGGGCAGACACATGTTTTCATTTCTCTCGAATGCAGCTTGGTTTTTGACTTGATTTTTTAACTGCAGTAGCTTGTGGGCATCTTTCCGCACCTGTACTTACCAGTGTCCTCAGCAGTCTTTTGTAGGCTGTAGGTTGGGGCACTTCCTCGCTAATTTTCCCCCCCCAGACCTTCTCCCGGGCTCATGTTTATTTTGGGCAAAGCCCTGTTGCCTTCCCTTGCCCTTTGCTTTTCCCCTATTCCATTGTCCATGTGACTTGGGACTTGCAAAAACCCTTGCCCAGGCGCTCAGGTGGAATGGGCAACCCCAAGGCAGAGACAAGAAGTTTCCTATGCTGGTTCCCTCCAGGGCCACCTTGGGGGGCCCCAGAGTTGGTGTGACTTCACCCATGCAGCCCCCTCAGCTCTTTCCTAACTCTGATGGCCGCTTTCCCTAGGAAAGCCTCCCTTGTCCCTGCATTAACAATAAAGTTAGGGTCACCTTCTGGCTCTCTTGCAGGGCGGAAGCCTTCCTGACCTTTCCCAGCGTCCCTTGCGTGTTCTCCGGCTTCACTCTGGATTGTGGCTTGCGAGGCACATATAGCCTTGTGTGCCCGGCTCCGGGGAGAGCAGGTTCTGGGGAGGCAGCTGTCCCCTGTTGGTCCCACTTTCCCTCAGGCCCCTCCCTGGGGCCATCTGGGGAGCCCCACCATCCTGTGATGTGGCTGGGCTGGGAGCCACTCCAGGCCTTGGGGGTAGGGGTTGGGCAGCTTGTTATGGGGACCCCGGTTCCAGTCCCCTCCTCCCCACCAGAGGGAGAGTTGGGGTCCCCGTGACCCTGCTGTCTCCATCTCCTTGTCCCCTGGGCCCAGCACTGGCCCGGCCCAGAGTGGGGCCCCTTCCGACGTGTCTGTCCGGTCGGGGTCAGCAGGCTGACTGCTGGTGGGAGGCGTCCGGGGAGTTGCGTGGAGCAGGGTGGTGCAGTATCAGGGCTTCTTCAGCTGAAGCATAACTCCATCTGGCTGATGAAAATTTTAAAAAGGAGTTTATGGGCATAGCCTCTGAAAACGCTGTACGGCGCGGGGTTTCCTGCAGGGGCTCAGGCGAGGCTGTGAGGACAGGCCCTCCCTGTCCTCGGCTCTGCTGCCGGCGGAGCTGGCTTCGCGCTCAGCCTGGCTCTGGGTACTAGGGGCTGTGGCCCTCCCTCCGTGACTCCTCCTTGGGGGCAGGGCCACATGTGGGTCATTTGCTCACTGGGCCACAGGGACCCAGTGGGGCGGTTCCTGAAGGAAACAGGTACCCACGAAGTGGGTGCTTGGGTGCTGCGCAGTGAAGCCACCACCGACTGTACCTTTTCCATAGGATTTGGACAGGTTGGGGTGGGAGGCCCTGGCTGGGTTGACACTGATAAGTGCAGAGTCATGAGGACAGAAGCCAGGGGGTGTCCCAGGCAGAACCCAGCGGCTTTTCTCAGAAACTGGGAGGAGACAGGCAGGAGAGGTGGGGGGTGCAGCCTGGGGCCACGGGCGAGCCCACCCTCCCGCTGAGGGCCCTGGGCGAGTAACTTTCTGAGCCTTGGTGTCCCCACCTGAAAACTGGAGACAGCAACTGTCCTGCCCTCCCAGGGTGCCTGTGAGGGGCCCCCAAAACCAGGCGAGTAAAGTCCCTAGCACGGGGCACCTGTCGTCAGCCCTCTGGGCCAGCCAGAGAGAAGAGCAGTCCCCTGCAGGGAGAACAGATGCACAAGTATCTCAGGGCCAGTTTTGTTTTTAGCTCAGCATCAGCCAAACAGAGCTGCAGATTGGCACTGAGCAGGCACTTGAGTGCGCAAATGAGAAAAAAATTGCAAATTGCTCGGCGCTTCCTCTTAGCAAGTCACCTGCGTCAGCGCTTGAGGGCCTGAGTGCTGGGATCACATCCCGAACCGGCTGAGCCGAGCACGGGGGCGGCGTGGCCCCTACTCCCCAAACCCCTGCTTTTGCCATCCGACTGTCGCTGAAATGAGCAGCTGCCAGCGGGCCAACTCCCCTTCCTAGGCTTAATCATAGACTCGGAAAGGGCACCGGCTGAGCGTCACCTTCAGCTCTGTCGCCACAGGGGAGCTTTGGGAAGGGCGGCAGCAAGCTCACTCCCTGCACATGTGTCTCGGGATGGGTAGGGAAGGCAGAGGCCTGCAGAGGGCCCTTGTCCCCAAGGAGGAGGGCAGCGGGGGAGGAACTGGGGCTGGGGGCTTCCTGAGGGCTCGGGAGCCCACCCGCAGGGTTCTGCAGAGCAAGGGAGGAGGACACGGCCTGGCCCTCCCTCCGGCAGGTGCAGGTGCCCCTGGTGTGGCCCTTCTGCCCTGAGAGCGTGAGGATCGTGCGTTGAGTGTGGGCACGCCACCCTCCCCCCGGGCGTGCAGCCTCCTGCGGGGCCCTAGGTGGTTGGGGGGCACGCCAGCCTTCCAGCACTTGCTGTCCAGCAGAGCCCTCCCCGCTGAACGGGCGATGCCCCGTCCAGAAGCTTTCCCTGCTTCCCTTTGCCTAGAGACGTGGTCCTCCTAATTGCTGGTGTGGATCGAGTGCTCTCCCGATGGCCACCGGCGTGGCGTTTATCCCCTTAATGCAGATGAGGAAACTGAGCCACGGTCCGTAGTGGCATGTGGTGAGCAGGCAGGAGCCAGACTCGTGCCCTCTGAGCCTCTGCCCAGTGCCCAGGCCCTCCTAGCCGCCCTCCCACCGGCCCAGTGTGGGCGTCTGCACTGGCTGCTCCCTCCCGGCGCTCCCTGTCCTGGGCTTGTGGCACGCGGCCTAACTCGTGACCCCAGCTTCTGCACCAACGCAGAGGTCACGCATGTTGGCACTTGGGTTTAAGGGTTTCTGGTTTGTTCAGCCAAAGGCTGCTTTCCCGGGACTTGAAGCCTGGAAGGGATATCTGGGAGCAGATCTCGGCTTCAAAATGAGAGCATGTGACGCCCTGCTTTCGAGCAGGCCGGAGTCTGCTGGGTGGAGCTGGCAGGCCGCCCTGGACGGCTGTGGGGCCTGGTGACCTTTCACGGAAACAAGGGCAGTCGCTGGGCATCTGCTGTGGGGCACGGGGAACAAGTGTCCTGCGGGTGGGTGGCAGCGTGGGCTGTGCCACGACGGATCTTTCCCACGGGTGCATGCGTGCTTGTGTCCGCGTGAGCCTCGCAGAGCTCACGGGTGTCTATTTCTTGTTCGTTTGATGTTTTTCTGGGCTCCCTCCTCTCTGCTTATTCTTTGTTGTCCCTCTTGGCTCTTATATCCTCATTTGTTTTATCTGTAGCGAATTCCCTGTGTTGACAAATCTTAGGGCAAAACATTCCCTTCTGTTCCCTAGTTAACAGTAATAGCTCAGCCTCGTGGGAGGACTTGATTTACACCCTGTCACTGAAACCCGTGACATTGGAGTGATGATCACCCATTTTACAGAGCGGGAAACTGAGGCTCGGAGCTATAGTGGCTTGGAGTGGAAGTGGGGACAGTGCAGGGGGTGGTTTGTCTGAGCCCTGCGTCCCCTGACGGCATTTCCGGAGGCGGCTGGTCCCCGGGTGGGGCTTGCTTCCTGCTCATCGGCCTGACTCGGGAAGGAACTCAGACCTGGGCTTTGCTGAAGGTGCATTTTCAGATTCGAGCCGGTTTTGAGGTTAGAGCTCTGCGTTTGTAGGGCACAGGGTTCTGGTTCTTCAGGCAGGAGCAGCTTGACCGTGACGCCCCCCGAGTGTGGGTCTGCAGACCACCCGCGCCCTCTCCTTTCTTCCCCGCAGCTGACTTTGGCTCCGCACAGTGGACTTTCCTGGGCTGAGGGCAGCAGCCTTGTGCTCTGCCCCCTGCCCCACCCCGGGGGCCTGCGGCTGCTTCCCACCCCTGCAGGCCCCTGGGAGCTCCTGGCCTGGGGTCCCTGGGGCTGTGCTGTCCCTTCTCTTCCGTGTTTCATCCATTCTTTCCTTATTTACTTACTCTTTTGCCTTTCAACCCAGTCATCAAAGCGGAGAATCACGTCAACTCATACAGCAGAGATCCATCCAATCTGTGGGCTCTGGAATGTTGGGAACCTGCCAGAACGGACGTGACCATATGCTCGACATGTTAATTGCAAAGAAATCTGCAGACTGAGAGACACTTAAAGGATGTGTTAGGAGAATGGAGGAGAGCAGAGCGAACTTATAACATTAAAGGATCATTCCTTTTTTTAAAAAAATATTTTTGGTGGCTTTACAGAGATGGAGCTCACGTGCTGTACCGTCCGCCCATTTAAAGTGCACAGTTCAGTGGTTTTTATCACACTCACGGAGTGGTGCAGCCTCCAGCGGCTCTTTTAGTAAATCTCTATTGAGAAATCGGTGCTGGTTCTTAGAATGAAAAGCCACGTCTTGTGCCCTCTGTGCCGTGCCATGGGCCCGTGTGCCTGGGGTCGGCAGGGGCCACCCCTCTGGGGCTGTCTGCTAGCCGGGGGTCCGGGGCTGCCCTCCTCACTCAGTGCTGTGGTCCACAGAGTGGGAGCTTCCATGTTGGGGGCTTCCGGGGAAGGCTTTCCTGGGATCCAGAGTAGGGGTTGGCAGGAGGGCGTGCTGGGAGCATCCTGGGGTGAGGGGAATGCAGGGTGGAGGGGCCAGGTGGGGACAGGGGAGCAGGCCACGTCTGAGCACTGGAAGGGGCCTGGCTGGCTGAAGGGCGAGTGGGGTGGGGTGAAGTTGAGCCGCAGGCCCAGGGCCCACCGGGCAGGGCTTTGTGGGCTGGGCTGGGGGCCCTTCGCCTGAGAGGGGCACTGAGGGGTCTAAGCCCAGAGGATGACGGAAAGGGAAGGGAGATTTCTCCCTGGGCTCGGACAGTTCACACATCCCCTTCTCTCCCTCACCGCTTCCCTGGTGGCCACCAGCTTTTCTCTGTGTGTCCCTGACCGTGTTTGCTTCCTGTTCTCCCTCAGCTGAACTTTGACCTGGACCGGGGCGTGTTCCCCGTGGTCATCCAGGCCGTCGTGGACGAAGGAGACGGTGAGCTTGGCGCCTTTTCTTCTCCCCTCTCCCTCTCCCGGGGGAGAAGCCAGCGGTGATGAATTTATTCCAGACGTGGATGAAGGAGCCGAGCTCAGCCCAGTTAGCGGTTTAGGGTCGTGGGTGACAGGCACGGAGCCCTCCATCTCTTCTCGGGGACAGTGCTGTGCCCAGAGCCCACCCAGCACTGTCCCCTTCCCCAGGGGCCTCTCCAGCCCCGCCTCCGACCCAGGAATCTGCCATTGATTTACAGGGGCTAGCTCTGCCCTAGAGAGGGGGCTGCTGCTGCTTGTGTCTCAGGAAACACCCCTGGGAGGGGACAGGGACGGCGAGCAGAGAAAGGCGTGGGCCAGTGGCTCCGCCTCCTCCTGGGCCGCTGCTCCCGGTTGGCTGCTCCGGCCACGCCCACCTCCGCCTGGCCTTTCCTCCTGCTGTTCTCACCTGATGTCTCCCCAGCTACTGCTGGGGTCTGGGGGTCCTCGGGGGCAGTGGACTCCCCCAGGCTTAGGATGAGGACACTGGGTTCACTGCACATCTGGGCCTGCTGGGCCCAGTCCTGGCCGTGGATGCACGAGCAGGATCTGCCGAAACGTCCCTCTGTGCGCAGAGTGGAGCGGCAGATGCAGGACCAGCCCTGGGCAGCTTGGAGGATGGGGGAGTCAGGGGCCCCCCACAGAGGCAGACGTGAGAGAGAGCCAGTGAACAGGCCTGAGAGTGCCCGAGCCCGCGGCTGGCACGGTGGCGGGGGTGGGCGCGGGGGTGGAAGGGGGCAGGCGCGGCAGCTCTGACTCCCCCCTTCTCCCGGCAGTTGTGGAAGTCACTGGCCATGCCCACGTGCTCTTGGCAGCCTTTGAAAAGGTGAGTGCCGTCCAGCCGCCCCTGGTCCCCCAGACGTGGAGCTGCCGGTAGAGGAGCCGCCTTTTGAGTCTGATCCTGGGGTCAGGGCGGAGGCTTCCTGGCAGAGGCCCGAGGCAGGGTGGGCGGCCCACGCGTCCTGGGCTCCTGGGAGGTCAGCCTTACCAGGAAACGGGGCCTGGCAGCCGAGTGTTACCATCAGAGGCTCCACAAGCGCCTTGGGGGTGTGGTGAGGGAGGATGTCTAGATTGAGGCCAGCGCTTTAGAACTCTCTAGAACTTGCTGATACAGGGACTGGAACACCCACGTGGAGAACCCCCAGCCAGACAACACTTGGTCACACGTGGGGGCTGAGCCCCCTCCTCACTGGGCACAGAGTCTCCCACGTTGGCGGCACCCCTCGTGGCTCCTCCTCCCACCTGCCCTGTCCTTCCCGAGCCTCTCGGGCGAGTGCTTGTGGGCTGACTGGGTGGACGTCTGCAAGGGCAGAACCTCAGAGCTGGGCACAGTGCCCGGCGCTCAGTACCAGCTCTGAAAATGGGGTGGGGGCGAGGGTCCGCCGCCCAGGGCCCACCCACTGCCCTGTGCAGGAGGCACCCAGGCTTGCCTTGAGACCCCCGAGGGGCAGGGGTGTCCCACGCAGGAAAGGGGTCATTGCATGGAAGGACTCACTTAACTGCCACCTTTGTCATTGTGTGTGTTTAAAATTTGGCAGTTTGCCCCTTATCCCCACCTAACCTGCAGTGCCCCAGCTCCTCTGTCCGTGTCCTGGGGCATGCGTAGGGACAGGATTTGGCTTTGGCATTGAGGGCTGTCACCTCCCCAGGTCTCCGTGTCAGGGGACTGTGGATTCTAGGGGTAGGGACAGTTAGACTTGGCCACTGCTGTTCCTGGGCAGTGAGCATGTGCCCAGCTGTGTTGGGACGGGGTGTCTGCTCACTCTGCCCCTTGCCCAAGAGTAGCAGGGTGTGGCCTGTTTGGAAATGCTGCGGTCTCCACCCATGACATTCGTCAGCACTTCACAGTTGTTGGGTGTTTGCAGCACCAGCCCGAGGCCCCGCAGGGAGACAGCGTCCTGTGGATTGGAGGTGGCCCTGGCAGCATGGAGCCTGGGGCTCTGCCTGCTTGTTCTGGGCTCAGTCCCCCCCGGGTGCCCTTGCTCAGCCCTGGGCCTGCGTCTGCAGCACTCGGGAGCTTGAAGCGCTGAGTCTGGGCTCCTTCCTGGCATCTGGGTCTTTCCGCAGCGTCCCAGGGAAGTCAGAGCAGCTGACCCAAGGCCGCCCGTCACTCCTCCCCTGGGGAGGCTGGGTCTGAGTCCTCTCTGGCCACCCACCCCCTGGCTCCTAAGGGCAGGTTGGTGGTCTGGGGCCAGTTTGCAGACCACGGTGGCGCTGGGGGCCCTGGCGGAGGCTGGCCCTCTCCTCCCTCAGCACGTGCCAGCAGCCCACCAGGCTTGGTCTCATGGGAAGAAGTGGAGACTGTATACACGTCTGCCTTCTCTGGCGAGGTAGACAGCCGTCTCTGACAGTCATTCCATTCTGTGCTTCCAGTTTAGAGCCCGGTGAGAAACCACTTCATTTTGGAGTCTGACACGCTGGAATTTTCCTTTAGAACCCACCAGCCATCCCTGGAAGCCCTGTATTCTTGTTTGGGTTGACTCAGAAGGGATGATGGGTGGCGTCACGAGGTTGAGGCTCTAGCGCCCACAAGTAACCTTGTTGACCTCTGAGGAGGGCCTCTCCTTGGGTCCTGCTGAGCACGGAGTGCTCTCTATTGATTTGCTCTCATAGTTCCTAGAGCTTTGAGCTTTTCCCTGTGTGTCCCGGTGCTGTCTTCCCACCTAAGCCAAGCCCCTCGAGGGCAAGCTCTGGCCTTAGTCTTTGCCACCCAGGTGCTCGTCCTTGAGGCTGGGGTCTGTCATCACAACCTGGTCGTGTGCTCGTCAGTCTGACTGTGCTTGAGAAGCACCCGGCTTCGTGGGTCGGGACTAGGCCTGGACTCTGCGTTTTAGAATGTGCTCCAGGTGGAGCTAGGTCTGGGGGGCCTGCCTCAAGAAACCCGGCCTGGGTCTTCAGTCTTCATGGGGTGCCTCGTTGTTCCAGCCGGGGGTGGCAGGGCCTTTCAGCCGGCTGAGCAGGGAGCGGCTCAAGCCCCAGCCCACCCAGTGACCTCCCGCTTCTCTCTCCCTTGCAGCACGTGGACGGCAGCTTCTCAGTGAAACCCTTAAAGCAGAAGCAGATTGTAAGTTGTCTGAATGCCGTGACTCCTTTTGATTCATTTCAAAGAAACATGCACACATGGAGTCCGCTGTCCCTGTGCATTGCCCTTCCCGGGCACCATGGCTGCTGCTGGAGGGGCAAGGCGGTGGCCAAGCCCCCGGGACCTCGGGGACAGGGTCTCGGTGGGTCCTGTGAGCTGGCACGACCCAGCAGAGACTGTCACAGGACCTGGCCTGGCTTCAAGCGTACAGTGACTATTTCCTGAATGTATGGAGGAAGGAAGGGAACGGGAAATGGGAAGACTGCAGTTTCCTGTCTTCCTTACAAATTGCTGAAAATACTTCAGGTTTTGCCAAAGACTTGGGTTGACTCAGCATTTGAGAGGAAAGATGGAATATGCTGGAACAAATGGGGGCCCTAGACCAGCCCCCGGCCCAGAGCCCTACTTCCCTTTGGGAGCTCCGTGGCCCTGCACGGGAGGGGCAGGAAGAGCTGTTCCTGGAGCCCTCCCACTCACAGACTTGGGGATCTAGAGGACGGGGCCCCCGAAATAGAGCCTGTCTGATTTTGATTGTGGGGCTGATGTTAACAGCAGGCCACTTCCCACGTGTGCTTAGGTGCCCAGGCCTGTACCCACCCCAGCCCGTGACAGTGTGTTAGGATTCGCAAAGCAGGGAGAGGGAGCCAAGGCACAGCCGCTGCAAGGGCAGGAGACCCCGGGGTGAGCAAGGCCACGTCGAGCATGGCCGGTGAGGGGCCTTCAGGCTGGGAGTGAGCAGCCGGGCAGGATGCCACCTGTGAGAGCAGATTTGGTGTCCAAACCAGAGGTGTCTCCGTGTCTTGTGGAAGGAGAGTCTAGAATGTGGCAGCAGCCACTTAGGCTACTACTGGCTGCCTGGAAGGCCTCAGCTTCTGGTGTCAGCTCCAGTTGCTCTTGGGGAGGCTGGTGACAGGTGGGGCCAAAGGGGTTCTTTCCAAGGGGTGTCGTGTGTGCTTGCCAGGCCCTCTGGGGTGGGCAGAACACTGGGCTGCCAGTCAGGTTGGGCAGGCAGCGGGTTCTTCCTGAGCCTCTCCTGACCCCGGCCCCACCCTGGTCAATGGGGCTGGCATGTCCCGAGGGCCCACCAGGGTCCCAGCTGCACCTGCCCTGGGTCCCAGGTGGGCGCTGAGCAGGCGGGGCTGGGAAGTACCCAGCAGTTGTCTGCCCTCCAGGTGGACCGGGTCAGCTACCTGCTGCAGGAGATCTACGGCATCGAGAACAAGAACAACCAGGACACGAAGGTAGGTCCCGGCCCACCGGTGGGAACGTCTGCCCGGCCCCACGCTGGCCATGCTCCAGGGTGGACAAATTGCCCCTGCCAGCCTCACCTGGAGCTCCCGGGCCACTTCCAAAAACCATCTTTTTCCTCTCTTCTTTTTTTCCTTAAGCGAGTAGAGTTTGTAGAACATTTTGTCCTTTTTTCAGTAAATCCGCTGACTCATTAAGCAGATGCTCGTTCCAGGTGGCCTCAGTCAGGTCAGCGAGGGCGGCCTGGGACCCAGCCCCACCCGGGCAGCTCCAGGCCGAGCTGTGAGGCCTTCGCCTCATTTCTCTCAGACTCAGCGGGTGGAGACACTGCCCCCGCCAGCCTCCCACCACCCACCCCGCAGGACTGAGCACGGTTACCTGCTGGAGCCACACAGAGCAGGTGTCTGTTAAAGAAGCAGTGGTCGCTGACAAAAGTCTCGATTAAGTTGCAGCCATGGTCCAGCATGGCCACAGAGCTGCGGAGAGAAAACTTGAAACTCGGTTGCCTTTTTAATGGTTTTTAATTAAAGGCACCCTGGCAGGAATGAAACTGCCGCCTGTTTCTTAGAATCTCTCCGGAAGCCTCACACCCCCAGCTTTGTGCTGACGCCTGGATCAGGGACAGCTGGAATGGACCAGAAGCTGCCGGTGGGCACTGCGGTTTGGCCAGGCCAAAGCCTTTCAGGAATTAGCCCCAGACAAAGTGCTCTCTGCCCATTTCAGGTGGTTTAGAGCAGGTGCCGGCAGACTTTTTCTGCGATGACTTTTCAGCTTTGCGGGCAGCACGGTCTTGGGCGTTCCTACTGAGGGCAGCCCAGGAAAGCGTGACAGCAAAGGAGCGTGCGTGCAGTGTCCCAGTAAAACTACTTAAAAAACGGGCGGCAGGCTGTACTTTGTGGACCCCTTTTTAAGCTGTTACTTTCTTTTGATTCAGTTACTAATTTTAGTTTCCAGAAACTGCCACAATTCAATGAAAGCGTTTCAAGCAAATTGAACCTTTTTTTTTTTAAACCAAATCTATGTTGCCCTCCGATCATCGTGAAAGCAAGTTCCTTAAGCTGCGGCTTTGCCACATGTTCTCGTTGGTTCTGAGAAACAGGCCTTAGTGCTCTGAGTTGGGGTGGGTAGGGGGTGAGAGGTTCTCCTCTCTGATGTGGCTCCGTCTCAGGCTTTCAGGACCTCAGCTACCCCAGGATGGACTCACCTTGCAGTGGCTCCTGGAGGAGACTTGCCTCCTTGTTGGGCCCACAGCCTGCCTGGTGGGCACCGGCCGTTCCCAGGAAGAATGTGGCCGGCCTCACTGGTTCTCTCGCAGGCCTTCCTGTGATGCCCCCGGCTGGCTCGGTGTCCCCAGCAGCCTACCTGACCCTGAGGCCGGGCAGTGGTCAGTGTGGGCCCAGGGTTGGGCCTCCTGCACCCATCCTGGCCTGTGTTAGCAGAAGGGAGTGGGCCTGGGGTGGGTCCAGCGAGTGGGCACCCAGTCCCACATGGAGCCACAGCTTCAGGCACTGCTGGACTTGAGTTGGTCAGAGTTGAGCTGCAGGAAGCCCGTTTAACACTGGGGCCTGGTCCAGTTAGTCTGGGAGTTGCTACAGCCTTCTCTCCTGAAGGCATCTGTGGTCATTACGAGGCTGCAGGCGTGAGCCCTCCGGGACTGTCCTCCCAGTGCTCCCAGCAGTGGGAAGCATCTGCAGATCTCCGTGCTCAGTGCTCTGCATGTACCCACCCAGTCCTCCGGGCGCCCGGCCCATTCTACAGAGGGGGAGACTGAGGCTCAGACTGTGCATGACCGCCGTCACCCAGGAAGCCAGTCACGGGGCTGGGGTTGGTTCCCCAGACTTGTCTCACCCTGAAGCCCATGTCCCTCTTCTCTGCCGCACCCTGTTTCCCTCCTACCTGACCCAGGAGCTGTGTGTACCTCATGGGCTGGGGGACCGCACTCCAGGCAGTGTGAGGCTCTCGTCCTGGGACTCAGGCCCCTCTGCCTGCCCCGGCTGACCCCCGCCCCTGCCCCGTAGCCCCCAGACGACGAGAACGGCGACAACAGCAGTGAGTGTGTGGTGTGCCTGTCGGACCTGCGCGACACGCTCATCCTGCCCTGCCGCCACCTGTGCCTCTGCAATTCCTGCGCCGACACGCTGCGCTACCAGGCCAACAACTGCCCCATCTGCCGGCTGCGTGAGTGCCCGCCGCGACCTCTTGGGGGCAGCGCAGGTGGGGTGGAGGCTTCTGGAGACCGGGGCAGGGGGGGCACACCACAGCAGGCCTAGGTCAGAGGGCGGCCCCAGAGCCATGGTTGGCTCCGTGTCGGCTAAGAAATCAAGTTTGTCAGCACTTCGTCCGGTTCTTGGCCAACCAGATCACGTTAATGATGCCAATGGCTTGTGATACAGTTTGGTCTTCAGGCTTTTCGGAAATAACAGCAGTGGAAGAAAGCGCCCAGGGCAGATGTGATCTGTGAAATTTGAACTAAACAGAATGTGAGCAGTGAATCAGTCTTTATTTAAAGGCTTACCTGGAAGAGAAATTAATTTACTCTTTAATGTAATTTTACTGAGATATATTCACATGTGATACAACCCATCCAAGGTATATATGATCCGTGGTTCACAGTATCATCACACAGTTGTACATTCATCCCCACAGTCAATTTTAGAACCTTTTCATTACTCAAAAAAAAAAAAAGAAAAACAAAAGGAAACCCAGATCCTCCCATATCCCTTATCCCCTAGTATTGGTGTGGTACATCTGTTACTGTTGATGAAAGAGTATTAAGATATTACTGTTAACTGTAGTCCAAGGTTGGCAATAGGTACATTTTTTCCTATGTACTGCTCTATTAACTCCTTGTGATAGTGACAAACATCTGTTCTAGTACATGGAGGAAATTTTTTATGTTTGTACAGTTGATCACAATCATTGTCCACTACAAGATTCACTGTTACGCATTCCCATGTTTTTATCCTGTAGCTTTCCATGACTCTAAACTTCCCCTATTAGCCACATTCACACACCATTCGGGGCTGTGAATTGTATTCACAATAACATGCTACCATCACCTGCATCCATTTCCAAACATTTAAATTCAACCTGGTTAAAAATTTTGCATGTATTAAGCAACCGCTCCCCATTCTCTAGCTTCATTCTATCTCCTGGTAACCTGTATTGTAGATTTTATGTCTATGGGTTTATATATTATAATTAGTTCATTGTAGTGAGATCATACAATATTTGTCCTTTTGTATCTGACTTATTTCACTCAACATAATGTCCTCAAGGTTCATCCATGTTGTTGCAAGCGTCAGGACTTCATTCCTTCTTATTGCTGATTAATACTCCATCGGGTGTATATACCACATTTTGTTTATCCATTCATCGGTTGATGGACACTTGGGTTGTTTCCGTTTTGATGAATAATGCCGCTGTGAACATCGGTGTGCGGATGTCTCTTCACAGCATTGCTTTCGGTTCTACTGGGTATGTATCCAGCAGTGGGGTTGCCAGGCCATATGGCAGTTATATACTTAGCTAACTGAGGAACCACCAAATCTTGTTCCACAGCGCCTGTACCATTTTACATTCCCACCAGCAGTGGTTAAGTGTTCCTGTTTCTCCACATCCTCTCCAACACTTCTGGTTTCCCGTTTAATAGTGGCCATTCTAGTAGGTGTGAAATGATGCCTCATGGTCATTTTGATTTGCATTTCCCTAATAGCTAGTGCTTTTTAGCCATTTGTATTTCCTCTTTGGAAGTATGTCTATTCATGTTTTTTGCCCATTTTTAAATTGGGTTGATTGTCTTTTTTTGTTGTTGTTGAGTTGTAGGATTTCTTTATATGTTCTAAGTATCAAACCCTTATCAGATATGTGATTTCCAAATATTTTCTCCCAGTGATAGACTGCCTTTTCACCCTTTTAAACAAAGTACTTTGAAGCACAGAAGTATTCAAAAATTTTTTTGACATTTTTTTTTCTTTTTTTTTTTTAATTCAATTTTATTCAAACACATGCACATAACATCCATGGTATACAGTCAGCCGTTCACAGTGTGATCATCTAGTTATGTGTTCATCACCACAATCTATTTCCAAACATTTTCCCTACATCAGAAAGAATCAGAACAAGAATAAAAAATAAAAATGAAAAAAGAACACCCAAACCATCCCCCCATCCCATCCCATTTGTCATTTAGAAGTATTCAGTTTTAAGGCAGTCCCATTTATCTATTTTTTCTTTTGTTGCTTGTGCTTTGGGTGTAAGGTCTAAAAAACTACCACTAGATTGTGAAGATGCTTTCCTACATTTTCTTCTAGGAGCTTTATGATACTGGCTCTCATATTTAGGTCTTGGATCCATTTTGAATTAATTTTTGTATAGGGTGTAAGATAGGGGTCCTCTTTCAATCTTTTGGATATGGATATCTAGTTCTCGCAGCACCATTTATTGAAGAGACTATTCTGTCCCAATTGAGTGCCCCTGAGAGCTTGGTCAAAAATCAGTCGACTGTAGATCTGAGGGTCTATTTCTGAATTCTCAGTTCAAATCCATTGATCAGTATGCCTATCTTTATGCCAGTAGCATGCTGTTTTGACCACGGTGGCTCTGTAGTACACTTTAAAGTCAGGAAGCATGGGTCCTTCTACTTCATTCTTTTTCCAAGATGTTTTTGGCTATTCAAGGTCCCTTACCCTTCCAAATAAATTGGATGATTTGCTTTTCCATTTCTGCAGAGTAGTCTGTTGGAATTTTGATTGGTGTTGCATTGAACCTGTAGATCAGTTTGGGTAGAATTGACATCTTAATGACATTTAGCCTTCCAATCCATGAACATGGAAGAATATCTTTCCATTTATTTAAGTCTTCTTTAATTTCTTTCAGCAATATTTTATAGTTGTCACATACAGGTCCTTTACATCCTTGGTTATGTTTATTTCTAGATATTTGATTCTTTGTTGCTATTATAAATGGTATTTTTTTCTTGATTCCCTCCCCAGATGGCTCATTACTAGAGTATAGAAACACTACTGATTTTTGTGTGTTGATCTTGTATCCCGCCACTTTGCTCAACTTGTTTATTAGCTCAAGTTGAGTAGCTTTGTCGTAGTTTCTTTGGGACTTTCTAAATATGGGATCATGTCTGTAATAGTGCAAGTTTTACTTCTTCCTTTCTGATTTGGATGCCTTTTATTTCTTTTTCTTGCCTAATTGCTGTAGTTAGAACTTGGAGCACAATGTTGAATAACAATGGTGACAGTGGGCATCCCTGTCTTGTTCCTCATCTTGGAGGGAAAGCTTGAATACGATGTTAGCTGTGGGTTTTCATATATGCCCTTTATCATGTTGAGGAAGTTTCATTTGATTCCTACCTTTCAAAGTGTTTTTATCAAGAAAGGATGCTGGATTTTGTGAAATGCCTTTTCTGCTTCAATTGAGATGATCATGTGGTTTTCCCCTTTTGATTAATTAATGTGGTGTTTTACATCAGTTGATTTTTTTGTGTTAAACCAACCTTGCATACCTGGAATAAAACCCACTTGGCCATGGTGTATGATTCTTTTAATGTGCTGTCGGATTCGATTCGCAGGTATTTTGTTGAGGCTTGTTGCATCTATATTCGTTAGTGAGATTGGTCTGTAATTTTCTTTTCTTGTAGTATCTTTATCAGGCTTTGGTATTAGGGTGACTTTGGCTTCATAGAATGAGTTAGGTCATGTTCCCTTCTCTTCAATTATTTGGAAGAGTTTGGGCAGGATTGGCATTAATTCTTCCTGGAATGACTGATTAGGAGAATTCACCTGTGAAGCCGTTGTTTGGCTTTTCTTTTTGGGAAGATTTTTGATGACTGACTGAATTTCTTTACTTATGATTGGTTTGTTGAGGTCTTCTGTTTCTTCTCGAGTCAGAGTAACTTGTTTTATGTGTTTCTAGGAAATTGTGTATTTCATCTACGTTTACTCTAGTTTGTTGGTGTACAGTTGTTCGTAGTTTCCTCTTCAATCTTTTTTATTTCTATGGGTTCCATGGTAATGTTTCCCCTCTTATTTCTCATTTTATTTATTTGCATCTTCTCTCTTTTTGTCTTTATCAGTCTAGCTAAGGGTTTGTCAATTTTATTGATCTTCTCAAGGAACCAACTTTTGGTTTTATTTATTCTCTATTGTTTTTTGTTCTCATTTTCATTTTTTCCCATGCTAGTCCTTGTTACATCTTTTCTTCTGCTTGCTTTGGGATTAGTTTGCTGTTCTTTCTCTAGTTTCTCCAGGTGTTCAGTTAGGTCTTGGATTTGTAGCTCTTTCTTTTTAATATAAGTATTTAGGGCTATAAATTTCTTCTCAGCACTGCATTCACTGCATCCCATGAGGTATTTTTTAATGCATTTTTACTGAAGTATATTCACATACCATACAGTCATCCAAAATGTGCAGTTGTTGACAGTATCATCATATAGTTGTGCATTCATCACCACAATTTTTGAACATTTTTGTTACTCAAAAAAATTAAAATTAAAATAAAAGTAAAAAAGAACACCCAAAACATCCCATACCCATCCTCCCCACTCTATTATTCATTTGCTTTTTGTCTCTATCTTTCTACTCATTTGTCCTTACACTGGGTAAAGTGAGCCATAAGGTTTTCACAATCACAGAGTCACACCATATAAGCTGTATAGTTATATGATCATCTTCAAGAATTAAGGATAATGGATTGCAGATCAACAGTTTCAGATATTTCCTTATAGCTATTCTAATAAACTAAAAAGGGATATCTATATAATGCATAAGAGTTACCTTCAGAGTGACCTCTCAACTCCATTTGAAATGTCTCAGTCACTGAAACTTCATTTTATTTCATTTCTCTTCCCCCTTTTGGTCCAGAAGGCTTTCTCAGTCCTATCATGCTGGGCCCAGGCTCATCCCCAGGAGTCATGTCCCACCTAGGGGGAAGGGCAGTGAATTTACTTGCTAAGTTGGCTTAGAGGGACCACATCTGAGCAACAAAAGAGGTTCTCTGGGGGAGACTCTCAGGTACAATTGTAAGTAGGCTTAGCCTCTCCTTTGCAGTAATAGGCTTCATAAGAGCAAGCCCCAAAATTGAGGGCTCGGCCTACTAAACTGGTAGTCCCCAGTGCTTGCGAGAATATCGGGAATTCACCATGTAGAGAAGTTTAATATTTCCACGTTTTTCCCTAGTCCCTTATGGGGCTTTGCAGAAACTTTTTATTCTCTGTCCAAATCACTCTGGGATGTCTCGGGGCTTCACGCTAATTTGTACCTACCAACCAGATCTCACCCCCTATTCATGATTTCATGTAATTATGGTGTTTGAGTAAACTGACCATACAAGTTAAATTATATAGTGTGCTAGAGAAAATATAGATTTTGCACCAAATATATATCTCTTCCTTTGGTCCTCCACAGAAGCTGAAGTTTTAAAACACAATTAATATCATCCTCTACCCTTGAGTCTTATCTACCCCAATCTCAACCAAGTCCTTTTCACTCATATCTCCAATTGGAGTCTGATTTCCTTTTCAGCCTCTTTAACAGTTGCTGCATGGGGCAATGCCGACACTCACAGCTGCCGAACTCAGGCTCCGAGACCCAGGCACTACACAGACACATGAAGCTCCAGGGACGACCAGGTCTCACACAGACAGCTCAGCAATTCAGAATTCAGAGATAACTGTTACCACTCAGGAACAGATGTGACTGCTGTAAGAGTTTACACTCTAGGAACCTTTACAATAAGCCTTCCCCTGATAACCCATGCTCCCAGATTCAGTTCTCAGAATTTGCACATTATTGTTCGTCCATATTAGTGAGGCATTATAAGGTTTATCTTTTCATTTCTGGCTTATTTCACTCAATCTACTGTCGTCACAGTCCGATTCACCTAGTTGCACACCTCAACTTCATTACTTCTTGCTGCCGCTCAATATTCCATTGTGTGTATACACCACAGTTCACCTTTCGGTTTATCAGTCAGTGTACCCTTAGGCCATCTCCATCCATTGCAAATCATGAATCCTGCCACCACAAACACCAATTTGCAAATGTCCACTCGTGTCCCCGTTCTCAGGTCCTCCTAGTATACAGCCATTAACAGGGTTGCAGGACCATATGGCAACCCCATACTTAGCTTCCTGTGGAACCACCACACTGTCCTCCAGATGGGCTGCACCATTCTGCCTCCCCACCAACAGGGAATAGGCACATCTCTTTCTCCACATTTTCTCCAGCACTTGTATCCCTCTGTTTATTTTTTAAACAATTTTATTCACATACATAGAATCCATCCTAAGTAAATAATCAATGATTCCTGGTATAATTACATTGTTTTGCATTTACCTCCACAGTCTGTATGAGGACATTTCCATTTCTTCCTCAGTGAAAGAGGAAGAGGAGAGAAAAAAAGAAGAAAAAATAAAATAAAATACAATGAGAAGGTCATAAAACACCACCACCACCAAGAGTCACATGCCACTCCCTTATACCCCCCTCTTACAGACATTTAGCTTTGGGATATTGCCTTTGTTACAGTTAATGGAAGCATATTACGATGTTACTGTTAACTGTTATAGACCCTAGTTTGCATTGATTATATTTTTTCCTCTATACCATCCAGTTTTCAACACTTTACAGTGTTGACATTCATTTGTTCTCCCTAATGTTAAAGCATTCTTAAATCAGTACACTTACTCGCCATCATTTACACTCTAGGTTTCACTAAGTTATACAGTCCGAGTCTTTATCCTCCCTCTTTCTTTCTGGTATCATGCATGCCCCTAGCCTTCCTGTTTCACCTGTACCCACACCCATCTTTGTTCAGAGAGCTTACCGTGTTGTGCTACCATCACACAGTGTTGTGCTGTCTGTTTCTGGATTTGTACAGTCAATCCTGTTGAACATCCTGTACTCCTTCAGCATCAGATGCCTGACCTCTACCCTCTTTCTATCTCCTGATAGCCTGTGTTCCCAAATTTAACTTTCAAGTTTCGCTTGTTAATGTTAGTTCATATTAGTGAGCTCATACAATGTTTGTCCTTTGTTTTTGGCTAATTTCATCAGTGTAATGTCTGCCTCCCTTAAGTTTTGATATGTTGTGTTCTCGTTTTCATTCATCTCAAGATTTCTCTTGCAGTTTCTTCTTGGATCCCCTGATTGTTTAAGATCATGTTGTTTAACCTCCATATATTTGTGAATTTTCCAATTCTCCAGCCATTATTGATTTCCAGCTTCATTCTATTATGGTCATAGAAAGTGCTTTGTATGATTTCAGTCTTTTTGAATTTATTAAGACCTGGTTTGTGCCCTAGCCTGTGGTCTTCCCTGGAGAACATTCCATGAGCCCTTGAGAAGAATGTGCTCCTGTTCTTTTGGGGTGTAATGTTCTGTAACTGTCTGTTAGGCCTAGTTCATTTATCATATTATTTAGGTTCTCTGTTTCCTTATTGACCCTCTGTTGAGATGTTCTATCCATTGAAAAAAGTGTTGTGTTGCAGTCTCACTATTATTGTGGAGACATCTGATAATCCCTTCAGTTTTGCCAGTGTTTGCCTCATGTACTTTGGGACCGCTTGATTAGGTGCATAGATATCTATGAATGATTGCTATTTCTTCTCGGTGAATTACCTCTTTTATTCATATATAGTGTTCCTTTTTGTCTCTTATAACAACTTTTGACTTATAGTCTGTTTTCTCCGATATTAGTATAGCTACCTGTTCTGGTTTGCTAATACTGCCGTTTTGCAAAATACCAGAAATAGATTGGATTTTATGAAGGGGGTTTATTTGGTTACAGAGTTGCAGTCTTAAGGCCATAAAGTGTCCAAGGTAAGGGGGTACCTTCGCTGAAGGATGGCCTTTGGCATCCAGAAAACCTGTTAGCTTGGAAGGCACATGGCTAGTGTCTGCTTGCTTCCAGGTTGTGCTTCAAAGTGGCATTCTCCAAAATGTTGCTCTTGGGGCATTTTATCCTCTCTTAGCTGCAGCTCCTCTTCAAAATGTCACTCTCAGTTGTTCTGCGGTCCCTCTGTGAGCTTTTTTATAGGACTCCAGTGAACTAATCAAGACCCACCTTGAATGGGCGAGGCCACATTTCCATGGAAATATTCAGTCAAGAGGTCACACCCTAATCAAAGGTGTCACTCACAGTTGGGTGGGTCACATCTCCATGGAAACATTCAATCACAGGTTTCCAAACTAATGAACACTAATGCATTTATCCCCACAAGATTGCATTAACGAATATGGCTTTTTCTGAGGGACCTAATATATACAAATCAGCACACTACCCCAGCTTTTTTTTTTTTTTTTTTTTGATTACTGCTTGCATAGAATATCTTTTTCCATCCTTTCACTTTCAACTTATTTGTATCCTTGGGTCTAAGGTGAGTCTCTTGTAAACAGCATGTAAATGGATCATATTTGTTCATCCATTCTGCCAATCTGCGTCTTTTGATTGGGGGGTTAACTTCATTAACATTCAATGTTATTATTACAAAGGCAGTACTTCAACCATTTTATCCTATGGGTTTTATATGTCTTATCTTACTTCTGTCTCTCTTTTTATCCTTTCTGCTACCCTTACTGACAGTCTTCATTTCTACTTTCTCCTTCAAGTCTCTCTCCTGTCTTTTCTTTTCAGCCTACAGAATTCCCTTTAGTATTTCTTGCAGGGCAGGACTCCTTTTAACAAACTCTCCCAGCTGCTGTTTATTTGTGAATATTTTAAACTCTTCCTCATTTTTGAAGAACATTTATGCCAGATAAAGAATTCTTAGCTGGCAGTTCTTCTCTTTCAGTACCTTAAGTATATCGTACCACTGCCTTCTCGCCTCCATGGTTTCTAAAGAGAAATCAGCACTTAGTCTTATTTGGCTTCCCTTGTTTGTGTTGTTGCTTTTCTCTTGCTATTTTCAGAGTTCTCTCTTTATCTTTGGCATTTGGTATTCTGATTAGTTGCATCTCCGTGGGTCTATTAGGGTTGATTCTTTTTGGAGTACGTTAGGCTTCTTGGATTTGCATATTTATATCTTTTGTAAGGGTTAGGAAATTTTCAACCATTATTTCCTCAGATATCCTTCCTGACCCTTTCCCCTTCTTGTCTCCTTTTGTGCCACCCATGATTTGTGTGTTTGTGTCCTTTTTGTTGTCAGTCATTTCCCTGAGACCCTGTTCAAATTTTTCCATTTTCTTTACCATTTTTTTTTCTTTTATCTGCTTGAATTTGGATGTTCTGTCTTCTGGCTCACTGATCCTTTTTTCTGCCTCTTCAACTCTGTTGTGTGTCTCTAGTGTATTTTTAATTTCATCTGTAATGTCTTTAATTTCCATGAGGTCTATTATTTTTCTGTTTTCTTTCAAATTTTCTTTCTACTCACCCAGTATCTTCTTAATATCTTTTATCTCTTTAGCCATCTCATTGAATTTATTTAGGAGATTTGTTTGGACATCTTTGAGTAGTTGTTCCAAATTCTGTGTCTCCTTTGGCTTTTTAATTTGTTTCTTTGACTGGGCCATATCTTCCTGTGTCTTAGTATGCCTTGCAATTTTTTGCTGAGATCTGGTCACCTAATTTTTCTTGATGGATTTATTCTGAAGGTCATTTTCTCTCTCTAGGATTTTATTGTTGATTGGATTTATATTAAGGCTCTTTTTCCACAGTTGGTTTGTTGGTATTTTCCAGCCCAAACAGGCCTAGGTACACATGCAGGGGGAGTCGACCAGATCTAATGGGCCCTGGGAGAGTCTGGAGAGGCTCTGAAAAGCCCTTTTCTTCCCCTCACTTTCCAGCCTGCCCAGCAGATGGCGATCTTCAGTTGCCCATTCCCCACAGATATGTGAAAGCTTTTGCCAAATTCACCTCTGAAGCACTTGAAACAGGGGCGCCCAGTGGTGTCTGACAGGGAGGGGCTGGAACTGCGGGTATTCTGTGTTCTCACTTTGCTGGCCAATATGTGGTTCAGTGTTGGGCTGTGTCCCCTCCGTATTTGGGGTGGAGGACTTGCGCAGCCACCCCAGTCCACAGGTGTCCCCCAGGCAAGGGTCAGGCCTCCCGCTGCTGCTTCCCTCGAGGATGGGGGAGTGCTGGGTGCCACAGGCAGGATCAGTCAGTCTCTGACCACGGTTTCTCAGTCCCTTTGTCCCGCACTTCCTCGGGCATTGTTTTGTTCTACCCTGTTCCCCAGATCCTGAAACAGTTGGTTTGGTCAGTTTCTGCCTGGCTGCTCGCTGCTTTTGGGAGTGAGTAGCTTCTGCCATTCTCTCCCTAATACTCCATTCGGAAGCTTCTCCTGGGGCCCCTTTTGTGTTCGCCCTCCTCAGCAGCTTGTGTTCTGCCCTGGGTCTCTGTGGGCTTGGGTGCCTAGGCCTGGATGTGTGTGGGGTTCCAACTCGCTACTTTGAGTTTTTACAGTCTCTGTCCCCAGGGTGAGGTGGGAATGGGGTCCCGCTGCTGCCTCTGGGCTCTTCCGGAGCTGCATGGGACCGAGGGGGGGCAGGGAGAGCACCGGTTGGTCTGGGACGGAAGTTTCCCACTTGATATTCTTCTTTTTCTTCGATTCAGCTTTGTGGGGTCCTTCTCTAGTTCTGCCGCCCTCCTGAGTTCTAAGGAAATGTTATTTGTCTTTTTTTCAGTGAATCTCTGGGGAAGTAGTTTCTAGGGATGTCTTACGTCACCATGTTGATGAGGTCATCCCAAAAAGAATTTATTTTGACAAAAAATTAGAGTAAAACTGTACATAGAAGAATGGGCTGGGTGGAAAATAGATCTAGGAAATCAGCTTAGTTTCAATGCTCTCAGTGAGACGTCATCAGGCTGGCCAAATTCTGAATAAAATAATTGTCTTCAAATGTGGGGAGTCAGAACGTCCTCAGGGTTGAAAACCCCCTGGGTCATGAGCTCCAGTCCTCCGAGGCCCTGCACCTGTGAGGCGGGGGATGGGATGGTTACCTTTGGAGGCTGCAGGACCGTGTTCACCTCGGAAGCATTTGTTTTCGTTTAGTAGATGAAGGATTGCTTCTACACAAAAGGCTTCCTGCTGGTTCGCCCCTTGGGGGGCAGCTCAGCGTCCCTGGGGAGCTGGTTAGAGCTCTGATCCTGCACCCTGAGCCTCTGAGCCAGGACGTGGAGCTGCACATGTAAGGTGGGGACACTGGCATCATGACCTGAGCTGAAGGGCACGCCCCTCACCACGCTGGGGTGCCGAGGTGCTCGCCCACCGTCACATGGCCAGCTCAGTAGAGGCGGGATTTGAACCGGGGTCTGGCCCAGGGCCTGTGCTCTGACCCCTCAGGCTGGGAGCAACAGCACTCAAGTGTTGCAAGGGTTGGCCAAGTGGGAATGTGTGTGTCTCCGTGCACGTGTCCATGAGCATGTGTGTGAGCAGCGGTGGTTCTTTAGGGATGGTAGTAACTTGGCACAAAGGATGAGGAGGATGAGGCCGTTTCAGCTTGAGATGGGGTAGCACAGCCTCGGAGCAGGGACACCGTGGGTGAAGGTTTCCTTGCGTGCCTAGTGGGCAGGCAGTGCTGGAGGGGCCAGCCTCGGGGCCCGCAGCGATCTGTGGGGCAGGGGGTAGCTCCCATGTCTGCTTAGAGTGGGTGGGGTGCACTGGGCATGGAGTGGGCCAGGTACACTGGGGGAGCTGTGTCAGGACCCTGCACCCCATTTGTTTGCTTCTCCCCGAGTTCTTTAAGAACCAAGCACACCAGGAACCCAGCTGCCTGGGGCTTCACCAAGGGCTCCCCCAGAGCTCACCCTCCTTCAGATGTTCAGATGTCCCCAATATCCAGTGGGAGCCCCAAGCTACAGCTGGACCCCACCTCCCAAGGCTCATCCTGGCTGCCCGAGGCATCCTTGGGAGCAGAACCCAACCCTGAGCATGGGCCTTGTGAGGGGAGGAGCCGGCACTGCCCCGAGAGCAGGCAAGCAGGCAGGGGTGCTGGGGGCCCCGTGGGTGTTGGGGCGACCACTGCAGTGCCTTGGCTGCCAGCTGAGCTTAGGAACCTTCAGGTGTGGACAGAGCTGGGGTCCTGGGGCCATCAGCCTCACGTTGAGCGTGTCCATGGGGCCTTGGGCTGGCCTCCAAGTCAGTCCTCATCTGGACGAGGTATTGGGACCCGTGTTCTGCGGGTAGAGGCTCTGGGGGATCCTGGGAAGGACCCTGCGGGAAGGAAGGCCTCAGAGCTGCATGCCGGGGTGACCATGGCAGCACAGGTACGTTTCCTGTGTCGTCTTCCTGTCGTCTTGCCCCCCTGCCCTAAGAAGCTGTGTCCCTGTCTCCCTACTGGGGAGCACAGCGGCTGCCTTGTTTATCTGGCCCCGGGTTGTTTGGTTTGACTTCGTCCTGCCTGGGACTTGGGGACAGGTGACTTTCCCAGGAAGGCTGCTGCAGGTGGGCGGTGTGCCCAGGGCTCGCTGAGTCTCAGTGGTGTCAGAAGTGGCTGCCCCTGGCCTCACCTGAGCCCCCTCCCTTCTCCCACAGCTTTCCGGGCCCTCCTGCAGATCCGAGCCGTGCGCAAGAAGCCAGGAGCCCTGTCCCCCATCTCCTTCAGCCCTGCCTTGGCCCAGAGTGTGGACCATGACGAGCACTCTGTAAGTGCCTCTTGCCATCTGCCATGGGGAGCAGGGTGCATAGAGAGGGAAGGGGTCTGGAGGGAAGCCCCCTGCCCACTGCAGGCCCCACTAGACATCCGGATGCCCCCGAGGGTGCCCAGGGCTGCCTTTGTGTCATGTCAGGACAGTATCCGGTTCCTGGGCAGGGCTCATTGAGAGGCCTGTGTGGTGGTGGCTGTGGCGGCCGACGTGGTGATGTTGGCCATGGAGATGTCTGTGGCAGTGGCTGTGGCCATGTGGCCCGGAAGGGGTCTGACCTGGCTCTGCCCGCGGGCGGCCTCTGCACCCTTGTCTGGCAGATGGGGGAGGTGTGGCCCCAGGGGTGCCTGAGGCTGAAATGGGGTGATCCCTGCCTGGCCCAGACAGCCTTGGACATGAGCGATGAGCTGGGGCCGCTGTGTTTCTCACCATCGCTCCTCCGTCGTTAGTGGCAACCCCAATGCTGTTTTCCTCCTGAGGTGGCTGCAGCGCTTCCTCCATGTCTGCCCTGCCACCCTCTCCCCACGCTGTGGTGGAAAAGGACCCTGGAAAATGGGATCCAGGTTTGTCCCCCTCGGCCTCATGGGGACATCCCTGACTTCAGGCAAGCAGAGGAAGTGAAAATCTGGCTTTAGGGACTTGCAGAGAGAGGCACGCTGAAGTGAAGAGACAGATGGAGGTGCCCCGTCGGCCCCACGTGCTCAGCCCTCCCCCTTGGCCTACGAACAAGGTCGTTTGGACCAGTGGTTCTCCAGGTCCCCGCCAGCTCTGGCAAACCAGCCGCCCTGGATCTTGATACGTGGACGAGGCGGCGACCCTCCTTTGCGAGGGCCCCTGTAAGAGCCCTTTCCTCAGAGGCCTGAGCTGGGGCAGCGGCTGGCCAGGCGGCAGGGGCGGCGTGTGTGGCCCGCATGAGGTTTCTAGAAATTGGCCCAACATTTCCAAGTCTGGGGCTTTCCCTTCAAACCCAGATTTTGGCTTCTCCTTCAAAATCTGAGGCTGTGCTCTCGAAGCTGAGCGGAGGGGCAGCTGCCTCCAGAGGGGCGCCCTGTTGGCCCCCTTTCCCCATCCACCCCAACGTCTCTCCCTGACCTCACCAGGGACCCCCAACTCATCTCTTTGGCCCCCAGGCCCCCATAGGCACGAGGGTGTCCGACCCCTCGGCAGGCCCTGCAGCATGTCACGTTGGATTTGATTGATAAACTCCGGCCACGCAGTGTTCGGTAGAGGGAGGGACAACTGGTGGGACTGCCCCGTGACAGCGGGGTCTGAACGGCTCGGAAGGGGTCTGGGTGCAGGCGGCCTTGATCCTGAGCACTTGCCTTTGCCCTCCCCATGTCTGCGCTGGCGGCCAGGGGTCGGGCCCTCTGCTCCCTGCTGGACCAAGGGAGATGCCGCCTGGTAGCAGAGCAGGGCCCGGCCGGGGCTGACGTGTGCCCAGGGCCTCCAGGAGCCACCACTGCCCTGTGGGAGGGTCTGGGCGCCCAGTGAGTGGGTCCCTTGTCCCGCCACGCTCTCTGTGCGGGTGGGCGATTTCCACGTGGGTCCACCTGGAGCCCACGTTCGGGGTTTCCACAGGGAGTCCTTAAGGTCCCCATGGAGCAAGTGGCCTTGAGGCTGATGCCCGTGACCGTCTTAGGAGTTGGCGATGGCGATTTGCTTCCAAGGCTGAGCTGGGCCTGGGTGCTGGCCGGCTAGGGGGTGCTGCCTGCGCCCCACTGCACCCTGCCCTGTGTGCTGGCATCCCACCCGCCTCCCGGGCAAGACCCGCTCCTCCAGGGTGACCAGATCAGGGTGGGGGCCATTGGGCAGGGGAAGGGGCTGCCCCCTCCGGACCCTGAGCCGGAACCCGCACGCTCCCCGCGCTTGGAGCTGGCGAGAGAGCACCAGGCCGCACCTTCCTGGAGGCAGGTAGCTGGGACCCTGCTGAGCCCGCGCTGGCGCTCTGCAGGGTGGCAGCGGTGTACAACGTCTGGTTTTTATCTTGACAGTGTCCCTTTAAAAACTCAAAGTCGCACCCCGCCTCACTGGCCAGCAAGAAACCTAAAAGGGAAACAGTAAGTGTGTCTGGGCCCCCGTGCGCCCCGTGCCCTGATTTTTAAACCAGTGCCAAGCGTGGGAAGTTGCTTTCACCCCAAGCTGATCCAATTGGCTAATAGATCCATCAGGTCCACTCTCCCCGTCCCAGCGTCCCTGCCCAGGAAGGGAGTGTCTGTGGCCGGGCTGCAGGTGACAAGCCAGCGTCGCCCGGGTCCCCCCGCGGCCTCAGGCACTGCCTCCTCTCGCCTGCTTTGCTCGGCCCCGCGGCCCCCAGATGCCCGCGTCGCCCTTGGTTTTCTTGCTGGCAGTGGCGTGAATGTTGAGACGGAACCAGTGTGGCTGCTCTCTTTGCAAACAGCACTCCTCCCGCCTCACACCTGTCTGTCTGTCCTGCCTCCCCTGCTCTCGGCCCCTCAGGCCGTGGGACCTGGGTTCTCTTCCTTCCAGGGTGCTCATGGAGGCAGCCGGGCTGGGCTCCCCCTGGACCTGGCTGAGCCAGCGGCCCCCTGGGGTGACAGAGAGGGGTTGTCTGGAGAGTCAGCCTGTAGCCAGGGTTTCTCCTTTTTGGGGGGTGCAGCAGGGTACAGAGGAATTATTTACCTTTAAGCTGAAGTCACATGTGGGAGCACACCTGGTGCAGGTGGACGAGGTCTGTAAAGCGCCGGGGCCCATTAACCGGTGGCCGGGGAGACGCTCACTGCAGGCAGGAAATCCTCCTGCCCCTCAGCCGGCCCCCCATGGTCCCCGTAGATGCTCCACAGCCCCCCCAAAGGCAGCTCCCCGCTCCGCCGAGTGGGCTGGGCAGGCGGGAGCAGGAGCTGCGTTGGCAGCACCCGCAAGCCTTTTGTCTCTTTTCCTTATTAGTAGGCGTGAAAGTGGCAGCTGCTCCACAGCCCCCCACCCGCAGCAGTGGCCCTGGGGGTGCCCCCACCCTCAGCATCCTGACCCATCAGCTCCCGGTCCTTGGGTCTTCCTGCCTCCTGCCACCCCTAACCCAAAGCAAGACATGGTCTTGTTCATTCAGTCCACTCCTGAGCAAGGGGTGAAGACAGCAGCTCTTACCCAGGGGCGGCCATTAAAATCACTGCGTGCTTGGCGCCCGCCCTGCAGGACCCTCCCAGGCCCACCGAGGGCCTCTGCAGCTGGGCCGGCGCCTGCGGCCGACACCCCTGGGGGCTGGGCTCCCCTGGTCCAGAGCCCACGCGTCTGCGACGGGTTTCTCTCTCCTCCGCATGGCTTGGCTCTTTTCCTGCTCCTGAGAGCTCCTCTGCCACTAACCTCTCTCACGGTCTGCCCCTGCCGAGTAGGGGAGGCCGGCTGAGGCTGGGGTCCGCCCATCTCTCGCCTCATCCCGGGCTCCGACAGGGCGTCGGGTGTCCAGGGCTGGGGTCTGTGTGTCTGGGAGCAACTCAGTCCGGCTGTGTTAGCCTGTGGGGGGCAGGGGGCTGCTTTGCGCCTTAGTGGCCTGGAGCTTGGGAGTCTGTGCCTTCTGTCTACACCGGCAGGGGGACCCCTGGGCTGGGGGTGTCTTCAGTGCCGCTCGGGAGTTCCAGGCAACTCTTCCGAGGGAGGTGGGAGCAGAAGTCCCTGGAAGATGGTGCAAACAGGAGATTGTCAGAGGAGGGTTTGGGCCTAGGACGCCTGTGGGGCTGCAAGCCCAGTGCCGGGGGCTTTGGGTCCCAGGGCAGGGGCAGGGGCAGGGGGCAGGGGCCGGCTGCCCCTTCTCACCCACCTTGTCCCCGCAGAGCTCTGACAGCGTCCCGCCAGGCTACGAGCCCATCTCCCTGCTTGAGGCACTCAATGGCCTCCGGGCCACCTCCCCAACCATCCCTTCCGCCCCCCTTTATGAGGAAATCACCTACTCAGGGGTCTCGGACGGCCTGTCCCAGGCCAGCTGTCCCCTTGCCGGGATCGACCGAATCATGGACAGCGGCCACCAGAAGGGCAAAGCACGGAGCACGTCTCCCGACAGGTGGGTGTGGGCTGCCGGCCCTTCAGGTGGGAGACGGGCTGTGTGAGAGGGGCAAAGCAGGCTTATTTGTGACTTGAAATAATTTTATAACGTGTTTTATTCTGTGATTCATCAGGATTCCCAAAACCCAGTAGCAGGTTACAGCTAAGGTTTATTTCAGCCAAGGACCCAGGGTCAAAGGAGTAGGAAAAAGATAGGTGCTGGTGGAGCCCCAAGAGGCTTTGCTGTCCCTCCTCGTCCCCATCCACCCGGGGGGCCCCCCTCCAGCAGCAGACTGCAGAGACATGCGTGGGGGTATCACAGGGCCCGAGGACCTCGCGGGGGGCTGGTCACACAGGTGCATCCTGCTGCCGAGCAGCCGTGGCAGCGGGAACCCGGGCTGTGGTGATGGAGGCGGCTGCGCATCATGGGCCGTGATGTTTGTGCGGACAGTCCCAGGGGCCGGGGCAGCGCGGTCACAGAGCCCTCATCGCTCCGGGAGAGCCCTCCGGGACCACATTCCCAGGGGTGGGCCAGGGTCGCCCCGGCTCCCTCGGACGGGCAGGGAGTGAGCAGCCAGCCCTGCGCGTGAGCTCTCTCCTCACTCGTGTGTCAGGGTTTTTAAAATAGAAAGTTCTATGGAAATCACCTATTCTTTGATACCACCGCCCAGAACCCTGTGGTTTATACCCAGGGCAAAACACTCCGAAGGGACAAAGAGAAAGCAGGCGTCTCTGTCCTGCTACTTCCCCACACCCCAGTCCTCCCACCCCAGGGGTTGGGTACTTTCTTTCCTCTTTCTGGAAAAGAAGACAAAAACAGATGTTGAGGCCTGTGCCTGCACGCAGGCTTTCTGGGAGAGCGGTCAGTCTGGCCGTGCCCTGGGCTCCGGTGCAGGCGTCTGTGGTGGACGCGCCTCCCCAGTGGGCACCTTGGTCCGGAGGTCCTGGGGGGCCTGTGCCCACCGGGTAGATCCTGGCAGAGGACATGTGACTTTAGAGGTGCGGGGGCTCCTCGCCCAGCTGCCTCCCACCCCCACCCTCTCCTCTGCCCACAGCACCCTGCGGTCCCCGTCATCCCCCATCCACGAAGAGGACGAGGAGAAGCTCTCCGAGGCCTCCGAAGCCCCTGCCCCGCTGAGCGGTGCAGAGCTGGCAGCACCGGACAGCAGTCTCCCCGAGGTGAGGCTGCACCCCTGCCCTGTCCCCTGCACCAGCCCCCCCCCCATCCTCTCTCAGGCACTGCCGCCCTCTGGGCTCTGAGCCCTGCTCCTCACTGATGGGGGCACCTGGCCTGGCTGGGAACCTGCCCTGAGCCTCGTGTCCTCATCTCGGTGGCGCTGTTTCCCCGCCTGGCTGCAAAGGCTGCGTGGGATGCTGCAGGAGGCCCAGCTCGTAGTGCTGCTCAGTCAGTGCCAGCTATGACCTTTCCCCGGCCGCCTGGCGCCTGGGCTCTGCCAGCTCTGCCCCCGGCCCGAGGCTCTTGGCACCTGAGCTCCAGGCGGCCTTTTCTCTTCTGTTTCCTAGAGTTTCATAACAGAAGAGGCCGATGAGCTGTCATCACTCAAGCAAGGTGAGCCTTGTCCTGCCCCTGCACATGCCCTCCCGGTGTCCCCCTTGGTGTGCCCCAGCTGGGCGGCCTCTCAGGCCGGCCCTCAGCCGCCCTTTGCTGCTCCGGGTGCTTTCCTTCGAGGCCCCTCCAGCACCAGCGAGCAGCCGTGGTTCCTTCTCAGGCCGTGGTGCCTCCCGGGTTTGGTGGCCAGCCCTCCCCACGGTGGCTGCCCGACCTGGCCTCAGCCTGGGCCTGCTCACAGCCCCTCCCCAGAGCGTGGCTCTGCCGCCCTGCCCAGAGGCTCTCAAGCTCCTGTTGGGGCCTTCGGCTGTGGACAGATGGATGCTGGGGCCTGCTGCTCGTCCCTGCCTCCCATGGGGGCCGGTGGGCCTTGGACCTCCCTGGCACAGCCGTCTGGAGGGTCTGCTGCTTTTTTGCAGTTTTGTCCATAGGTGGCCTCTGTGGCCCTGCCCTCACGGTGCCTGTGCGCTGTGCCAGGCTGAGTCTTGGCCCTGCTTTTCCCTGAGCCTCATAGCACACGGGCTGCAGGTTGCACATTGGCTCCCTGTGGTGTGGGGGCCCAAAGGGGGCATGTGCCGTGCTTGCTTGTTTGGAAGGAGGGATGAGCAAGAAGTGGTAACATCTGTTACCAAAGGTGCACTTTTCCCTTTAACACGATTACTGGGACTTTTATGACTGAAGCCCCAAGGTGGGGCAGGGGCCTGAGGAACAGAAGGAAACGAAAGAAGAAAAGGAAAGGTCAGCCTGTGGGGTCCCTGCAGAGCACAAGTGGGGTGTCATGGTGGAGTCTGGGGCTTGAGCCCAGGGCCCAGGCCCAGTGGCTGCAGAGCCCTCGGTGGGGGGCAACAGGCTCCTAGGCCTCTCGGCGAGGGGCTCCCCGAACCTGGACTCTCCCTGAGCTGCCACTGACCTTGCCTCTCCCCTGCTGCAGGGAGCCGGGCGCCATCCATCGAGAACGTCCTGCAGGACAGCAGCCCCGAGCTGCGCCACCCCAGCCAGCCAGGCCCGCCCGCCGACATCTACCTGCCAGGTAACGGCACCTGCTCTGGCACCTGTGGGGCTCCGGGACTCACCCAGGCCTGCTGCTGCCGGGGCCCTGCCCCGGGGTGTGGGTCCTTGGCCAGACGAGGTGCTCTGCGCATGGCAGGAGCAGCCGACCTGGGAGGCACCAGGGTTCCCCTCTCCCTGGCTCTGAGCCCCTTGTCCTCCCAGGGGCCCTCAGCACGACCCAGGCGGGGGTCAGCTCCAGCGAGTCCCAGCCCCTCAAGAGGGCTTCTTGGAGCGGAGCCCATCTGCGGCCCCTTCCTGGCTGGCGCTGGTGCCACGTGGGAAGGCGGGAAAGGCGCTTTGGCAGGCGCCATCTCCTGTGCTGGGCCCGGTGGGCAGAGGCTGTGCTGGCGGCATTGCTCCCTCTCCCTCATCTAAGCATGGGTGCTGATGGAGGCCTCACTGCGGGCAGGCACCGTGCCACGTGCACCAGTGGGCAAGGGCTCTGGCCTCGGGGCGGCGCCATCTGGGGGGAGTGACGGGCAGAGCACAAGACAGCAGGTGCACAGCATCAGGTCGGGCAGGGCGTCAAGACCAGGGAGAGCAGGGCAGCGGCTCTGGGCACCCCGGGACAGAAGCCTGGCCCCCTCCTGCCCCATGCACCAGGGGCCCCTGCCAGAGGGCCATGCTGCCCAAGGGGCCAGCAGGTGCCCAGGTGCCCAGGTGAAGCCTGCAGTCCCTGGGGGAGCGCTGGGAGACGGCTGGGGTACCAGATGCCACGGGAACCAGGAGCAGCAGGGGCTGGAGGGAGAGAGGCTCTAGCTGTCCCTGCCCCTTCCCCAGAGGCTCCACCTCCTTCCCCCGGCCACCTTCCTGCTTCCTCCCCCCAGCCTCCTGCCCCCC